>CM061133.1:90583294-90602202 GCA_030789695.1 Scilla litardierei
TATACATATAAACTATATTTTAAATAAACATATTTATGTAGTATTCATTAGAATACATAGCACATTGTATGGCATAAAGGATAAGGAGGTGTATTTATATTTTCCTAAATAAAGAAAATCCCAATTTTCCTATGCATGACACCTCACCTCACATGTGTCATTTGTTAGTTAATCCTCATCCTAAACTTACTACCTAACACCCACTTGTCATCCCCTAGTTAATTAGCATGATGATAATGAAAGAGGAAATGGGAAAAAAAGAGAAAAAGGGGAGGAAAAAAGGAAGAGAAAGGCAAAAAACAATTATCATGACATTTTATCTCCCTCTCCCTCTCCTCTATAGGTCGACCACCTCGCCTGCCCTTTCATCCTCCTTGGGCCGAATGCTTGAACGTGTCTCAAGTATGTGATGCTTGAGCGATACTCCCAATTGTAGGAGGATGTCAAGTAATAAATTTATATCTGGTGAGACCGAGTTGGATTACGGGGACAAGTCGTTTTGCAATCACAAGTTCAATTAATAAAGGAGAGATAACGTCGATGCTACAACCAACTAAGTTAATGGTTGAAAAGTGTATGAAAATGTGGGGTGAAACCATCTACAAAATCAACATCCTAGGGTTTGAGAATCGGAGAGGCAAATAGGCGAGGAAGCTTGTGCAGTGTGTGGGAATGTGGTTGTTAAGCATATGGGTTCAATCCAAGGATAACTCAATTGTCTTTCCGGCTTAGGAATGAGCAATCGGTGGATGTGGCATTTTATCAAACACTTGGTGTGCAATGAAAGTAGGGTATGGAAAATTGAGATAATAAGCAACTAAGTATACATGAGTGGTACTACTAGGCAAACTCCACTCTAGGGATAGCCACTAAGGTCTCTAATACAAAGCATATCACAAACAATCCTACCACATAAACATATAAACATGTAAGATTGAATAGCCATATCACAACCAACACAAATCACCACACAACCACACAACCACACAAGAAGAAGATCTAGCTCATTACAACAAGAAAAGAGGGATTTTTACTTCTAAAAACATCATCCAATAACAACACAAATCACTAAATCAAAATACAAATGGAGAGGGAAAGAATTCACCAAGATCTCTAAGGAAAACCAAACCAAAACCCAATTGCTCCTCCTTGCTCCTTTGCTGCTCCACCAAAACCCTAACTCTAGGATGAAGAATGAGGATGAATGAATGAGGGGAATAGAAGGGGAGAAGCCCTAAAATAGTGCTCATCAATTAGGTCTAGAAACAGCCCAAACGGTTCGGATCCGCGCCTAAAACCTGCAACTAAAGCCCAAATCAGCAGAAATTTTCAACACCATAACCATGTCTTCCAAAAAAATGTCGAAAATTGCACTGCCCTCCATTTTTTTTGAAAAATATGCATTGGAATATGGACTTCACGATCTTTAATTGAAAAATAATAGGAGACCAATATGAAGATGTTAATAAGTTGTAAAATTTGTGTTTTATACATATATAAATGATAAGCTCCAAAATATGCTAATATCATGAAAACGTGTGTAATGGAGCTAGAATGTGAAGGATACTGCACAGAGCACCGAAAGGGTGCATAAATATAAAATTTTACCTCAAATCATACCCCAACTAGATTTTTGATAGTCCATATCAAAACAAGCGATAAATTCGGATTCTCAATCAAAGCACATATCAAACAGAAAATTATTCATGGTGAAAATAAAGTTTTCAACAAAATCTCAAATTCAATATACCAATCCATGAATGAGAACAAACCCATGAACAACACTTCAATTTGGTTCAAATAAAGGAGAACAAGCAATGTTTTGCACGAATGAGGATTAAAACACAATGTTGTATCATAGTTTCAGAAATCTCAGGGTTTTGCCAAAAACATCACTTTCCCAATTTGTGGAGGTGGGATGTGTGAATTTATTCTTCTTTTTCTTTGTATAAAACTTAGGATGACCCATGAAATTAGTTTTCGGTCAATGACACTCTAATTAGAGATTTCAAGGCATTGGGGCAAAAAGGACCCCGCAGACCTACTAACTCGAATCACCTAAGATTCACTAATTCTTTTCTCGTGCACTCCCCTAAATCCTATCTTTCGATGCGAATCCCCAATGCTTCTTGAGGCATGAGGACCCGGCTACTCGACAAAACTAGAAGAACGATGCACTTATTCTTTTTCTTTCTCTTTTTTGTTTCCTTTTTCTTTTGCTTTCTTTTCTTTCTTTCTTTCTTTTCTTTCTTTTCTTTCTTTTTTTTTCAACACACCAACCAACCACAATAGGCACATAATCAAAACCCATCGAATGGAAAACTACTCTACTCAATTGGTTTAATCCATACTCATGCATCACAAAGCTTGTTCAAAACTAATTTAACCCATTTTGAAGACAAATTCATGGAGTTATGCACTCACATCATAAATGCCATATTACAATTGATTCCATGAAGAAAAAGCAATCAAATGCATGCCAATCACAATTTAGGAGTTTGAAAATAAAGTTTGAATCCAAGTGTATGCATGGATATGAAGCATGTAAGGAACTAAGCATAAAGCTCGTAAATGACGAAGGAGGGTAAATGATAAGTTTGTAAAAGATTCAGTGATGTTATAAAATTTTTTATAACAAAGCACCTAACTAACTAAACATCCTAAAACCACCTACTACTCTCCCTCCAACTAAAGACAAACATTGTCCTCAATATTGAAAGAGTATAGGATTATTGAAATAAACTATCCTAGAAAGTGTAAAAAGTTCACAATTTAACTTTCTACACTAATGTATAGAAGGCATCACAATCAAATGTCAGGTCACGGATGTCCAACGATGGAGGAAGTAGCTCAATTAGATTCTTACGCTCCACGAGCATCTTCGCTACACAAATCACTTTGGATCCCATCAACACAACTCCAAGAATCTCTCCAAATTGTGTGACCATGTCCTGCGAGAGATGAGTTGTATCAATCCAAAGTGGGCACCGTTGTCTTTCGACAAAGCTTTGCCAAATATAATCATCAAAATAAATTAATGAAAGTGAAGAGTGGTGGAGAAAACTCCCTAAAATGATTACGTCCTTCTTGGTACGATGCATGACCACGAGGGAGAGGAATGATGGATTTTGGGACAAGATTGGGGGAGAGCATGGTTCGGGCTCCACCAAATGATCGAATAGCTCGTGGCCCTACTGTTGGGAGATGTGTATGCCCTCAAGGTAATTTATCTCTGTGTACATGTACAAACGTCTTGTTCAAAATATCAGTAAGCAGTTTGATAAAAATTTACCCAAGTTAATAATACGATAGTCGACATTAGAGCTTAGGTATAGTCTTGAGACTTAAGGCGATGTTAAACAAGTATCGAAATGAGGATCTCGATCATGGAGAATTGTTTAACCATTAATAGCATACGTCTAAAATCGTTCATGGTCGTAGATGTTTCGAGAAAAGGATATCAAAACATCGGATAGACCATTGTGTCTTTGTCTTCACCATTGAGTGGTGACAATAATCTCATGGTTGTTCGACTTGGCGAAGTCGAAGACGAGACACAAGTGCTCATTGGAGAATGAGTTCACTGAACGACCCAATAAGAGTTATCACATGGTTAAGCATAAGAAATCTGTCAGTGATAACTCTCAGTGATGATATGCAAGTTGGTCCTTAGACTTGAGGTCATTGTACGAACCTGTACATGAACAATGTCACTTAGATTTCTGACCTAGCTTCGAGGCAAGGCCCGTCGAAAGGTCTTTGGTTGAGTGACACTTGAAGCGTGCAAGGAGAGTAATGACCAAGAGAGAATTCGTCTCTCCCGTTATGGGAGTTAGTGTCGCACGTGTTGGTTCGGTCTTTAGTGAAAAACTTTGGCCAAAGTATGTTGGAAGAAGTCCAACATTATTTGACTAAAGACCAATGGAGACTAACCAAGTTCAAGCTATTAGGGTTGACAGTTTGACCGTACCAAAGGCTTGACTAGGTGACATAGTTTTGACGAAGAGACTAAAACTGCGGCATTCATCACAGACATAGTCAGGGTGATCCCGACAATACTCATGTCAATGAGTTAACCACATAATTATGATACCAAAACAGGGACGACACCTGCTGCTCGTGGTCACTGCCATCTAGGGTTTCGAGCCCCGCCTGAGTAGTGTCAGGATGTAGGGTCTCTCACAGAGTGAGACCTTCGTCAAGTAATAGGAAGTCTTTAAGGGAGATAATACATATGATGTATGTGAATTTATTAAGTCGCAAAGAGTTTGCGATATAAGATAATACATTGGATGTAAGGGAATTAACTACGTCGCAATAGGTTTGCGATATAGTCTATAGTAATTAAAGATATGGGATTAATTGCATTAGATGCAAAGGTATTTTAACAGGTCGCAAAATGTTTGCAGACCTATTTATACAATAAATGCATAGAAAATTTGTTGCATAGATGTCGGGAATGCCCGATGAAAATCCAGGTTCAAACGGCGTCAAAAACCATGTTAAAATGGCCCCTGAATTGAGATTTAAGCCCCCAAAGGGCTTAATGGGTCGGGCGCGCGACCTTAGCGGGTCGGGCGCGCCCAACCCAACAGTCGGAGCCCGCGCCCATATTAGACATGTGCACAGTAGGTGCCCGTGCGCGCGCTGCCGCCTGGCGTGCGGGTGGGGCCTGCGGGTGGGCCCCACCTGGCTACTAGGTTTGATATATTTTTGGGCGGCAGTGTTTGCGAAAAATTTGATTTTTTGCCATCTTTGAGACGACGTTTGAGGGGGTCAAACGGAGTCGGAAATTAAGCCCCGTTTGTTTCTATGCAATTAACGTTTAGTGCTCTTCGATTTGATATATTGATATCACTTGCGAAGCTCAACGGTGAGGGAGAAAAAATTAGCAAAAGATTGGCCTTTGGTGAGGGATAAAAAATTAGCTAAAGATTGGCCTTTGTGAAAGGCAAACTTTAATTAATTTTCTCCTCCAAAATATTTAATCTCACTTCAATAAATGAGAAAGGAGAGTTGTCAGCCGCATATATAAATAGGGGCCAACCCCCTCCTAGAAATTCGCACAAACTCCAGATCTAAGTAGCTCCATTAAACGTGAGCAAGCCCAGATCAGAGCCTAAGAAAATATACTCTCTTTCTCCCTAATTTTTCCTTGCTCCTAATCGGGCTCTAGCAAAGATGCGAAGGAGTTCGGATCGGATCCGAAGTCTTGACGGAGGATTCACTCAAGGTGAAACTTTCTGGAGCGTGTGGTTGGCACGGTGACAAGGGTGTTACTCGCCTCGGGACGCAGTTCGGTTCAGGAAGCGGTTTGGCTCGGGACACGGTTTAGCTCGGGAGAAGCGGCTCGGGGCATCGCTTCGGAGATAAAGAAATGTTGCTGAAAATGACGCTTCGTATTCTGCGGAAACGAAGTGAAAGGTATGTAGTTTAATTTACATGCGTTTATAGTTGTTGGTAGATAGATTTATCTTTAGGGGTTGGTCAGACCCAACCCCGGGATAGTAGAGATTCTGTCTAGGGTTATTTCTTTAGGGCTTTCTTGAAAATGTTTTAATATGTTTTTCCACTGCATATTTGATTTCTTCGTCCGACCGACTTGGACAGGACGTCGATTTTATAGCCCTAAGGACCTAGAAAACCCTACACCTACTAGTCTCCTCCTCCACTCCATCCAAAACTTCATGCTCGTCCTCTCCATCTTTGCACAAATCTCCTGCAAGAGAAGATGAATCCAAATCAGATAATAAATTTTTTTGAGTGGTTGGATTACCTTCTCCCAAGCAAGAGGCAAGCAATGCGAGACTTGAAATGATCTCCTGAATATACTGGCTCCGAGTCTCCATGCTCTGCAAAAAATATTGGGATTGAGCCTCATGTGTCTGAATAAGCAATTGAAGTTCCTCACCCAAGGGTTGCAAGGGTGCGTCCATGCTTTTCTCTCCTTGGTCAAGGGATGCTTCAACACTATCGTGATATGGCGCTAATGGCTCACTCCCTGAAGTCACATCCAATGGTCGTGCCATATCCTCTATGGACTCCAGGTACTCCTAAGCATCCTCAGGTGACATGTCAAATAGAGCTCCATCATCCAACATTGCCATGTAGTTCTGCATCTCCTCCCACATCCCCTCGTAGAAGAACTGGAAAAGATGGGCCATTGTGAATCCATGATGTGGACAGTCGCTTAATAAATCCATGAACCTCCTCCAAGCTTGATAGAAGGATTCACCGTCAATTTGATCAAAGCTGGCAAGTTTGCCCTTCAAAGAAGCGGTACTGTGGAAAGAAAATGAAAGTGCATCATACAGAGAATTTATGCCGTCAAAGTCTATAGCATTTTTTAATTTTTATAACAGAAAATGAAAATAAAGATAGCAAAGGACTCAAAAAGTGCAAAATAAATAAAGATGAAAGATAATAAATGGAAGATAAAGAATCAAAAAGACTCACATTAAATAGTAGGATGTATCACGCCAAAATTTCCTAAATCAATCAAAAAGGTAGATGCAAAACCCATTGTCCCTGACAATGGCGCCAATTGCTTGAGCGCGTCTGAAGTATGTGATGCTTGAGCGCTACTCCCAAGTGTAGGAGGACATCAATTAATAAATTTATATCCGATGAGACCGGGTCAGATCACGGGGACAAGTTATTTTGCAATCGCAAGTTCAATTAATAAAGGAGAGATAACAATGATTCTACAACCAACTAAGATAACGGTGGAAAAGTGTGTGAAAATGTGGGGTGTTGAGTATTGGACTTCTCCTTACTTGGTTTTGATGATGTGCAAACATAAATACTTGTGACTCATCCCCTCCATGCAGTTAATTCATTGCCTAAGCTAATCATGAAGATCAATTGCAATGAATGACACCCAAGGATCAATCAAAGCTCAAAGAGTTAAAAATTGGGTGATCAAGATAAAGATAGAAGCTTCAAAGACTTCAAGATCATTCAAGAGAAAGAAGAGAATCAAATTCAATGTAATCTTTTTATACTCTTTATTCTTTCTCATTAGAATGTAGCCTTGAAGTATTATATTGTTGGAGCACTCACACATCACTCAATCTAGTATAGTAATTTATTAGAACTCATTTCCTAGGATTCTAACTCTTTATTCCTTAAGTTGTGTATTTTATACTTTCAACGGGCGACTGCTGAACGTTTGTCAAGCGCCTGTCTCCTTACATGCGACGATGATTTGTTCTAAAGTCGTCTGTTATGCACACACTTTTGACTTGGTATTTTGAGGGGTTTGTATTCAACTCTAACAGGCGACTGCTGTACAAAGTACAGGTGCCTGGCTAGTTTCAGCTGCATGTGACTTGTTAGTCAGTCGCATGTATCATCTTGCCTAAAGATCCCAAGTTTTGTCAACTTTCGCACTTGTGCAATCAGACGACTGATGTTGGTTTCACAGGCGCCTGCCCATGGCACAGACGCATGTGTGTACCATGTCAGTCACATGTCCATCCTTGCCCAGGTCTTTCATTTTGGCAAGATTCACACTTGTGCACACAGACGACTGACGTTGGTTTCCCAGTAGCCTACCTATGGCACATGCGCCTATGGATACCACATCAGTCGCATGTCCTTGCTGCCCAGAATTCTTGAGATTTGTCAACATTTGCAGTATACCACTCAGACGTCTGTTGAAAGTTTCTCAGGCGCCTGTCTATTTTCAGGCGCATGTCCAACCTTTATCAGTCGTCTGTCCTACGTGGTAAGTTATCGTTTGAATTCTCACCTACACTCTGACATAATGCAGCATGCGACTGTCCGTTCTTCATCAGTCGCCTGTCCTGCCTGCAAAATCAATCCGCTGGGATTTTTCACATGGATTTTCAGAGGGCTTTTGGGTATTTCCTTTGTGGGTTTGAGAGAACTTATAAATGGGCATGCTACTGTTCCATTGGGAGCTTCTTAGACATTCAATCATTTATCTCAAGCTCTCAAGCAATCAAGCTCTCTTCCTCAAATCAAAAGCCCTAGATTTCAACTCTAATCTTGTCTTCTAACTAGAACCATCTCTAATCCTCTAGCTGTGGTGAAGACAAGTGCAAGGGCTATTCTCTTCTAGGAAGAGATCAAGACACTCCAATCACTTAGCTCCTTCAAGTTATACTTCAAGGCATATGTGATATGTAAGTGTTATTTCAAATTTCATAACTTTCATAAATTGGTTTTACTCTCGGTTTGTGAGAGTGGTTATCTTGATCCCAAGTTGTGGGATTTAAGGACATCAATTGTGTATTGATTACACTTGTAGGGTTGCTACAAGTGGGTTGAAAGGAAAACTCATGCTAGGGATTTAGCTTGAGTATCTGGGTGGTATCCCAGCTGGTAGGAACGTAGGATTGTCGGGAACAAGTCGGGGTTGACTTGGGTAATCCAAACCCTTGAACATACTTGTGTTTGCTTATTCATTGTTGTTTAATTACAATTCCACATCTTTGTTGGTTAGTATTTTAATTATGCGTAATTGTCTTTTTAATTTTAGAAACACTATTTAACCGCCCTTCTAGTGTTTTTCTCATAGCACATGGTTCTTACAATTGGTATCAGAGCTCAAGGTTATAGCTATGGCAACCAACAACAACAACACACGAAAGCTTACCCCCACCATTTTTCATTGGATCGAACTATCAAATTTGGTGTGTAAAGATGAAGGCCTATATTCAATCCATTGATGATGATTATTGGAAGCTAGTGGAGAAGCCCCTTCGTGCACCTACCACTTCCAAACATGAAAGGACAAATGAGCAAAAAGAATTGGTGAAGAAAAATGAAGAGGTAATGGACATCTTGCTTGATTATTTAACTTATGACATTCTTATGCATGTGTCCAAGGCTACGAAAGCATATCAAATATGGCACATGCTAGAGGAGCAAGAAGAGTCCAACTCGGAGTGTTCTTCCTCCAATGATGAAAGGGATTCACATATGTGCTTCATGGCACATGAAGATACACTCTCTGATGGAAGCTCTACTGAGAGTGATGAACCCGAGGTAACTATGGATGAACTTAGAATAGCAAATGAAGAGTTATTTTCTAAGTATCAATCTCTTATGCTTAAATATATTAAGTGTAAGGAATTAAATGCTAGTAAGTCATCCATGGCATCCATCACCAACAATGACACCATTGCTGAAAGACTCACACTTAATAAAGCAAATTTGGTTTCTCAAAATAGCTCATTGAGAAATGAGGTAAATTCCCTGAAATCTCAATTAGATCATGCATCTCTTGAAGATAGTGATGATCCTCTTTCACAAAACACACAATTGGGTATTGAGTATAAAGCTCTCAAAACCCAAGTGCACGAGCTCACCACACGTGTGTCCACCTTGGACACTTCTATTTCTTCTCTTAAGGAGAAATACGAGCTTATGTCCTCCCAAGTTAAAAGATTTAATAAATGGAAAGGACAATTGGATGAGTTGCTTTCAAACCAATTTTCGGTCACATGCCGTGTTGGACTTGGTTATTCAGAAGCAAATGCATCCAAATCACGCACCTCCAATAGTAGTGTTACTGTAGATTTTGTGAGGCCATCCTCCGATGCATCCCCGAGTAGTGACCAAAACACTTTGGGTAGTAAACCTACCAAAAAGGTCACCACTTCACACTCTCCGTCTTTTATCAAGAAACCCACCAAGGGTGGAAATCAAAAGAAGGGACATGCTTTCATGTACACCAACACACACCCACGTAGGAACACTCCTACTACACATGTGAACACATATAATGAATTTTATGCACCATACCCACGGACACGTGCAAACCCACACATGCGAAATACTCATTCACGTGCTCTTACACATTCATATGCTCATACACATCATCCTTATATGTATGCTCATCCATATGCACCACATCAATGCATGCTCAACATTTTTCATATAAACCTAATTATATGACTCATTCATGTCCTCCTCCATTTTCCTATGATAGACCTCATGCTCCTAAGCATCATGCATCACATCGAAAGCAAACTCATGTGCCAGCAACTAGGAAAAGGAATCCCAAAACATGCACAATATGTGGTCCTAAGGACACTAGCATTCATGACAGGAATGCTTAAGTAAAATCATATTTTAAAGATGGTGTAAATTGTGATAACTATGTTGAGAAGCCAATGTCCACTTGGACTTGGTTTCCAAAAGGGCTAATCCCATTGGACCCAACAAGCTTGGGTACCATGAGCTTATGGTATAATATGTAGGCATTCAAGAAAAAGAAAAAGAGCAATATTAGCTCTAAGAATAAAGAATGGATTCTCGATAGCAGTTACTCCAAGAACATGACGGGAGATCCCTCCTTTCTCTCCGAAGTGATCCGCATCAAGAACGGTGCAACTATGACATTTGGAGGTGATAAAAAGGGAACAATCATTGGAGTAGGTAAAGTAAGTAATCCATCTAAACCACTTATTGATAATGTACAATTAGTAGATGGTTTAAATCACAACCTTATTTCCATAAGTCAACTTTGTGACAAAGGTTACAAGGTTAACTTTGGAGAGGGTTTGTGTAGCATCATTGATAATGATTCTAATGTTTTATTTTCTGGCATTAGAAAATAAGATATTTATATTTTAAGTATGCCTAAATCTGTAGAACATTGCCTAGTTGCTTGTCACGCCCCGCTCTTCCAATACGAAGAGACGTAGCTGACGAGGCCGCCGTAGTATTCAGACTCAGGGCTACGAGCCCTTCTATCTAAATACTACTAGGCATTTTGTGTGTGGTTAAATTAATTAAATAAGCAAGCCATTGCAACATCACTGGAATAATACACAGAGAGAGGTAAAGTGCTCCAACAGAATATAAAAGCGCAGTACTGAAAGGAAAACATAACAACAATGTACATTACATTATATTATACAAAGTAAAATACATACATTAGCTGTACAAGAGGGGGTATACAAAAGAAAGAAATCTCGGACCAAAAAGAACAAAACATGTCCACACACGGTACGACACACCCACTAGTCTACCACAGGAAAGTCCAGCTGTACAAAATCGCCCGCAGGCTCTACCTCTGAAGCAATGCCACCGGTCTCTATCTTCGGAACCCGCATAGTCTGCTCGGGTCCCCACCTGAAACCACAAGGGGACACGTCAACGCGTGACCCAGTAGGAACTCCTAACACTCTAGTAGGATCCAGTTTTGGAACTGGTCCTTCTAACTAACCATCTATCTACAGATGTCACAACAACCGAGAATAAATGCAGAATTTAAATGAACAATACACAAGTGCTGAAAGTAAAGGTGATTGAGAATGGGAATAACAGATTAAGTTAGTTAAAATTAGATGTTTAATGGTTATTTGGAAACTCGAGTAAACCGTAGGGCGCTAGGCAGCCGGACTTCACCCAGGGTGGGTGAAAAGTGGTACCACAACCAGGGACACGAGCACCGGAGGGGCCTCTCGTAATTCTTCCTTATGGGAGTGAGACAAATCTTGGTTTTTCAGGGGACGAACGGAGAAAACCATCAATTACCACATGGTGCATCACGAGTACACCACCGTCCTCTTTAACTCTAGTCAACTCCCCCTTACGGGAGTGACCTAGCGAGTGATAAATCTATCATCTGTCCGCTCCTTAACTCCTATAATTTACCCGTGTTTTCCCCAAACCCGCATCTGGAGTCTCACCCATTTTAGAATGGATTGAGCGCTCCAAACATTAACACTCTGCCTCACTCTTAGTTTATAAACTGATTTCATCATGACTTTCATTTCTTCACATTTCCATTTGGTTAATTATTTCACCGATGTCGGCATTAACCACGACCATCGTATTGTACAAAATAGCTCAACGCTTTCATTTCCAATTTCAAGCAACTCATTTCATCCATCACAATTAGCAAGGAACTTTCATACTATGAAACATAAACTTTATCTACTAACATGTCACATAGAACACCAACAACATGTGAATAGCATGGTTAACATATGAATAGCTATAAATATGAAACATAAATAGATAGCTATAACAAGATCTCACTAATTTAACAACATGCTACTAACAACATGCTACTAACATAATCATATAATAACATGCTAATTTAATTCATGTAGAAACATGCTAATTTATATCATGTAACAATCATATATTGAAGCCACAAAACATGGAAATCCATAATCGAAGACAAAACAACACACAACCCAGTCTTTGGAAATAACAGGACAGTCCCAAACAGAGGCATAATGTTCCAAATATTTATACTAAACATTAATTTTTCTTCTCTTAAGAGTTGTAGACATGATAGTCCTGGACTCACATATAAAATTTCATGCAGAAATATAAACTAGGTGATTTATGATGAATTGTTTGGTGAGACCTGTCGAATCTGTTTTTCAGACAGATTCTGAAGGTTGTAACAATTGCTATTTTAAGTCATTTTGCAGTTAGAATCTCGAAAACAAGAACGCAGGAAAAGTTGTAGAACAGGTTGTTAACTTTACAACGAGACCAAGAACACTAATTTCTATGGAGTGTGCATGGACTGAGATCAATTTTTCCAAACCGTGCCCAGACTGAATGAAATGTAGACATGTTGTAAAGATGAAATTTTTATTCCTAATTACTGAACTGAACATAGGCATGTTATATATGAACATGGGGTAGGATTTCATGAGCTATATGACTATATTTTTATCAGATTTTATTTCGAAGAATAATTAATAGATATTTACGGGTTTTAATCCAAAAACTAAAATCCTACAATGTGTTAGAAGTTCTACCTTAATTAGGCCTGCTTTAAAAACTTTTGCCCTTCTTCTCCTTGAAGGTCTTGAAGCTTTCTCCTTAGGCTCTTTCTTCTCTTCCAAGCTCCAAATTGCTTGAGAAAAGATGGAATTTTGGTGATTGAATGGGGGTAAAATTTGATCGGAGAGGCAATGAAAAGGGTGGTGGTGATCTTGGTGGTGGAAGGGAGTATAGGGAGGAGTGTTTAATGGTGGAAGGGGTGGTGCAAGGGGATGATAAAGAAGGAGAAATTTTCGGCCAGAATTGGGGAGGGGAGAGGGAGAGACTGAGAGATGAGTGAATGAGAATTTCCTTTTTCTTTTTCTTTTTTCATATTTCTTTCATCCAAATTAATCTCCTCCACACATTAGTCAAAGGCTAAGACACTTGGAATTAGGGTTGCATGCACAATGACACCAAAGCTAGTTAGGTGTCATGGTTAAAAATTTTTGGAATTTGTATTTTTTGGAAAATAAAAATACATAAGGAATACACCATACAACTTAAATACAAGGTATTTCATCCAAATACTTCTCTTTTGTAAACCCAAATGATGCTTAAAACTTAATAAAAAATAACTTAACATCCCAAATTTTTTTGGAAAAATTAATAAACATACTCAAAAATTTGTACGTATCCCTACGTCCAAAAATACGTCCACATACTCGTATATTAGTACTAGGGTCATTACATTGCTCATTCTGATGAACAATTATTATGGCATCGCTGTTTTGGGCATGTTCACTTTAAGCATCTTTATAAATTAGCTAAGCATGATTTAGTTAAAGGTTTTCCGAAATATCTTTCATGAAAAAAGCTTTTATGATTCATGTCAACATGGAAAACTCCGTAAATCGTCATTTAAACTTAAAGATGGCATTACTTCTAAGAGGCCCCTAGAACTACTTCATTTAGATTTATTTGGGCCGACTAGAGTAGCATCTTTAGGAAATGCACATTATGGATTAGTCATTATTGATGACTTTTCTAGATTTACTTGTGTATCATTTTTAACTAATATAAATGAAGCCTTTGATGAGTTTACTAAATTTGCCAAGATAACTTAAAATCTCTTAGGAACCATCATTATCACTATTCGTAGTGATCATGGAGGGAAATTTGAGGATGGGCTTTTCTCTAAGTTTTGTGATGACAGTGGTATAACTCACAATTTTTTCTTTCCTCGCGCACCTCCACAAAATGGTGTTGTTGAGAGAAAGAATAAGACTCTTATTGAGTGTGCACGCACAATGCTCCATGATAGTCATCTTGGACTTTAATTTTGGGTGGAGGCAGTGCACACGACATGTTATGTGCTTCATAGGATTCTAGTGAGGCCCCGTACAAACAAAACTTGTTTTGAACTATTTTATGATAAATAGCCTCAAGTTAAATATTTTCGAGTTTTGGTTCAAAATGTTTTATTAAGAACACGTTTGGTAATCTTGATAAGTTTGAGCCAAGATCCGATGAAGGGATTTTTGTTGGATATTCCGCACGTAACAAAGCCTACCGGATATACAACAAAAACTCTTCAACGGTTGAAGAATTACTAAACATTTCTTTTAATGAAGATTTTGTTGTTCATAATATTGATGATGATAGTGTAAATATTTTATGTGATTTAATTATTAATGTTAAAATTGATGATGTTATTGAGACTAACATTACTAATGAAAATGTTGAGATTGTTCCTAGTGATCCAGGTATTCCCAAAGCTTATCCAACCGTTCGTGACCACCCACATGACCAAATAATTGGAGATATTAGAGTGGGTGTCCGAATAAGGTCATAAATTGATGAATTCTCTCATTGTGCCTTTGTCTCTACCATTGAGCCAAAGAACATCCAAGAGGCATGTGAAGATAGCTCTTGGATCGTAGTAATGGAAGAGGAACTTATGCAATTCGAAAGAAATGAATTTTGGGAGCTTGTTCCTCTACCTAGTGGTCATCAAGTCATTGGGACCAAATGGATATTCAAGAACAAGACGGACGAGAACGAAGTCATTTCAAGGAACAAAGCGAGGTTAGTAGCTCAAGGCTACCGACAAGAAGAAGGTATTGACTTCGAAGAATCTTTTGCGCCGTAGCTAGATTAGAAGCAATTAGATTATTTTTATCTTTTGTATCCCATAAGAATTTCAAAATTTATCAGATGGATGTCAAAAATGCATTTTAAATGGTTTTGTTAGTGAAGAAGTTTATGTCTCTCAACTATCTGGTTTTACTCATGAGAAATTTCCAAATCACGTTTTCAAGCTTAAGAAAGCCTTATTTAGGTTGAGACAAGCTCCTAGAGCTTGGTATGATTGCCTTAAGACTTTTCTTTTGGATTTAGGGTTTAAAATAGGTGAAGTTGATTCTACTCTTTTTACTAAATATTATGAAAATGACATCCTTCTAATCTAAGTTTATGTAGATGATATTATTTTTGAATCTACTAACTATGATCTTTGCCAAGAATTTTCTGAATCTATGAAGGAAGAATTTGAGATGAGCCACATGGGTGAGCTCAACTATTTTGTAGGTCTTCAAATTCGGCAAATGAAGGATGTGATTTTCATACACCAAACCAAGAACACCAGGAGTTTATCAAGAAATTTAGGATGGAATCATCTTCAAGCAAGAGGACTCCCATGAGTACAACCACACATCTTCACAAGGACGAAAACGAGAAAGATGTAGACATTCGTCTATACCGAGGTATGATAGGTAGCTTGCTTTATTTAACCACAAGTAGGCCCGATATCATGTTTTTCGTTTCTTTATGTGCTAGATATCAAGCACAACCTGTAACAGCCTGTATTTTAGGCATGTTTGATTTTGTGTGTGCCTGTATTTTACTTCAGCCATCCGAGTGTTTTTCGTCTGTATGTTTTTTCTACGCGTCGACCCGAACACGTCTCTCTTTTAGAATTGTTACCATATCTTAATTAATTACTCTTAACCCCAACCATATCCACCTACCCTAATCAAACCCCTAACCCTACACCATTAACCCACCGTATGAATCGGGTGAGTTCCAATTTGCAACCCCCCCACAGACAACTCACCCTCATCATTTTTAACCCAATTTCCATTGTTTTAAAGGAAACAACAACAACAATAACATCATCCTCCTCCTACTACTTCCTCAGCAAACAATCCACCTCCATTCTCCCTACAGATCTTCCCAAACCAAATCATCACCCCAATTCTCTTCCAACAACAACATCAAACAACAACTACAACAACTTTCAACCCCAAATCAAAATCAAAAGCAGAAATTGTGAAGACCAGAAATCTGAAATCAAAATTGAGAGAGGGGGATCAAATAAGATCTGAAATTGGGCTCTGAAGCATCAACAAATTCAACCCCGATCTGCCCCACCCCCTCCTCCTAGCTACGACGCGTGCCACCCTTTGCAGCCAGCCGCTGCCCCAGCCCCTGCATGCATGCCCTGTGCTCTGCCCTGTGCAATTGCCCGCCGTTGCCAGCACCCCCGCGTGCGCCGCCTGCATAGCCCTGCAGCAGTCGTGCGCGCCGTCCGCTTCTCCAACCGCCTCCCCACCGGGCGTGTAGCTACCCGCGTCGCCTGTCCGTGCCTCCACGCGTCGTCTGTTCGTGCCTCCACGTGTCGCCCTGCCAGCCACCTGCACCCCCGTGCACTGCTCCGCCCGTTGCCATCGGATCCACCAGATCCACACACCCCTGAGCTCCTCTCTCTCCCTGCAAGAAAAAGAAGAAAGAAAAGAAGAAGAAAGTAAAGAAGAGGAAAGAGACAGGAGAGTGAGAGGGGGGAATTATTTGGGTTATTATAATTTAGTAAGTTATTATAAGTTATTATAAGTTAATAACTTAGTATAAGTTAGTATAAGTTATTAAGTTATTTTAAGTTGTTAAGTTATTAAGTTTTAAAATTATTAAAATTATATTAAATTATTTTAAGTTATTTAGGTTATTTAAGTTATAAAATATTTTAAGTATATGTTTTTATTTTAAGTTATTGTTTAATTATATAAACGATTAATAAGTTATTTATATGAGTTAGTAATTGTATAATTTCTTATACTAACAGTATATATAAAGGAATTTTAATTCTATATTGGTTATTAAAGAAATGTATTAATCATTGATCATATTGAACAAATCAGAAAAACCGACTTCACTATAATATCACATTTGACGAGACGAAAACAACGACACAAAAATCACCAAACAGGCAAGCGTGCATTTTCTCCATGTTTTAAATACCATTTCATTTAATGCGACACCAACTTCATATGTTTATTGGTTGTGTAATGCAAGATAAAAACCCGTGTGTGTATGCGTGTGTGTGCACGCGCGTGTGCGTGCGTGCGTGCGTGGACATTTTAGTGAGTTAACTGATGACGCCTAGTAAATTGCAAACATGTATTGACATGTATGGATAACTTGAACCACCTGAAAGATCATGACTATTACGGGCCCGTTTGGCTAATCATAGATATTGCAGACCATGATTTGGCTATCGTGTGGGCCGGTTTGGCTAGTCTGGCTCGTATTCCAGTATTATAAATCATGCGGGCCGGTTTGGCTGATTCTGGCTTGTGATCCAGAAATGTACACGTGGGTGGGGTTGGGTTCGCGTGCACTAGTCGGTAGTAAACGGGTCACCTTCGAGGGCACGAGAAGGTAGATTTACTTGCTAGCCGCCTAACGACGTGAACCTTAGTCACTAGATTAAATACACACAAGTATTCATGAAAAACTGCTATTTTGAATATGTACGTCATTTAGAACTGTTATTGCCTTCAACCATAATAGAACTGCCATGTTTTCACTTATAATAGAACTGCCAAGTTTTCACTTATAATAGAACTTCCATGCTAATATAACTTTGTTTTTACTGCTTAGAAACAGAACTGCCATGCTAATGTAATCTCTGTTTGAACTGCTTCGAAATTATAATTGTTTATTTGTTCATAAACTAGTCATAACCTGTGCCCGCGGGCACGGTTCATTTAAGATTTCCACCCGCGAAATCTTTGTTGCCCAAAAATTTATTCCCACAGCCAAAATTTAAAAGAACAACAAATTAGCATAAACATATTTAGCGGCACAGGCACCTTCGACGTGGGCATCTTCGGCATGGAACAACAAATATGACGCGGGTGCCTTTGGCGTGAAACAACAAATTCGACGCAGGCGCTTTCGACGCGTAACAACAAATTTGGCGTAGAACAAAAAATTCGATGCGGGCGCCTTCGGCATGGAACAACGTGCAGGCGCCTTCGGTACGGATCGACAAATTCGACGTCGAACAACAAATTTGACGTCGAACAACAAATTCGATGTGGGCGCATTCAGCGCGGAACAACAAATTTGGCGCGGAACAACAAATTAGCGTATAAAATTTTAGCGGGCGCCCTCGGCGCAGAACAACAAACCTCAGGGCATTTTTCAGTGAGGGTATTAACTTAAATTTTTTAATGCTAATTTTTTGTTCCGCTAAACTTTTTTACGCTAAATTTTTTAATTTGTTTAATTTAATGGATCATGCTTCTCCACAATCTTTCTCAAGACACTTTTAATTTCAAAGTTTAGGTTCCCAAGACACTTTTCCCCACAAAATTTAATCTCCACAATCTTTCCCAAGACACTTTTAATTTCAAAGTTTTGGTTCCCAAGACACTCCCCCCCCCCAAATTTAAGTTTCCCACTAAACTTTCCACAAAATCCAATCTCAACCTTTGATTTACCAAGATTAAATCTCAGCCACTCTTTATCTTGTCCTAGTCAGCCCTAGAATTCAAAAAAAGTTGTCAAATATATAATAGATGCTTAACTGCCAAACTATTTTGAAAAACTTTGACAAGGGTCCCACTCTCACTTTTGCTTGCCAAGGACCCTTGTTGACATACATTTTCATGTTGTTTGAAATGTATGTCAGGTCACGAGACATGTTACATCGAGGACGAACTGCTTGATGAGATTGATCCACTGGACCAAAAGTACGCCGATCCCGAAGTTCTTGATCACTCCATATTTTACACCTTTTTTCTGCATATTTGCATGCCATTTCGGTTGCTCATATTACGATTTTCACGATTATTCAATGATATTGTGTTACTTTTCACTATTTCTTGTTTTTGTCGGATTTCAGGAAATATGAGCAATTG
>CM061133.1:90602702-90627702 GCA_030789695.1 Scilla litardierei
CAATTGCTAATCTCCTAGCATATGAATGATTTAGTGTTTAAATTGTTTTAATTCATGGTAGTTTAGGCTAATTCATGAAGTTAAGTTTGCACTTTGTCATTTCATGTCAGACTTGATACTAAGTTAAGTTTGCACTTTGTTTTAATTCATGATTTCCTCCACTGTGGAAGTGGGCCTTCGTAATGGGTTGAGAAGCGCGGCCCGCCCGTGAGATCCTTGGGCCGAGGCCCCAAGGTCGTAGCAGTATGGTTGACCAGTCGTAGTTGACTTGGCTCTTCCGGGCCCGGCCAAACTAGTCCCGTTAACATGCCCCCATCTTCTGAGCTCTACCATTGTTGAGGTGGAGGTCGGGAGATGTAGTATAATGGGAAAGAAGTTGTACTCTCTGCAAAACTTTGGTCCGTCTTGCGGAGTTTGGCCAGGGACGATAGATCGTCAGCCCGAGATTCGTTCGGTGGCGGGGGGAGTCGCCCATCGACTTACGACCGACGAAGGAGATCCGTTCGGTGGCGAGGGGGGTTGCCCGTCGACTTACGGCCGACGAAGGAGATCCGTTCGGTGGCGAGGGGAGTTGCCCCTCGACTTACGACCGACGAAGGAGATTCACCCGGTGGCGAGGGGAGTTGCCCCTCGGCTTACGGCCGACGAAGGAGATCCGTTTGGTGGCAAGGGGAGTTGCCCCTCAGCTTACAGCCGACGAAGGAGATCCGTTCAGTGGCGAGGGGAGTTGCCCCTCGGCTTACGGCCGACGAAGGAGATCCATTCGGTGGCGAGGGGAGTTGCCCCTCGACTTACGGCCGACGAAGGAGATTCGCCCGGTGGCGAGGGGAGTTGCCCCTCGGCTTACGGCCGACGAAGGAGATCCGTTCTGTAACGGTCGGTTTCCGATCGTAAGTTCTTCGTACACGTGTGCTTGACCGTGCACGTATTTATTTTAGAATTTGTTTGTTTCCAAACCCTATCGTGTGATATGTCGTTGTGACCCTCTCTGAGAGTACTACATTTGTCGTGTTGACTTGCAACGTCAATTCACGGGCCGTTCGCCCACGATTGGACCTTTTCCGAGGAGACGTCGCGTCTCGCACTTTTGACTTGAGGCGTTTTTATTTTTAATTTTGTTTCCCGACATCGAAATTGTAATCCGTCTCTTCCGACTTCTTGCTCTCGTCGCCCCGGTCGCCCCGGTATTTTTCTTATAATTTTTGGGCACCGTTTGACTCTTGTGCACTAGTAGAACCCGTTAATTACGAGAATACCCCTATCTAATTGATCTTATTTAACCCTATTAAAACCCTAGATCTAATTGGAAGGCAGCTCTCACGTGTAAAACCCCCTAGGTCACGTGGGCCCCACCCCTATAAGAATAACCTAGGTTTTCTCTAAAAAAACTTCACAGCCGCACGAAATCCTCTAGCGCCGGCCCTAGAAACGCCCTAACCCACGCAAACCCCCCTTTCTCTCCCACCTGAGCCTCGCCGGAGGCTGCCGTCGCCGCCGACCAGCCTCGCCGACCTCCCCTCTCTCGTTTGCGCCGCCTCTCGCCGTCTTAGACCGCCGGTAGCCGCCGGAAACCGCCGCAGAACCCCTGCAGCAGCAGCTGCAGCCCGCGACGGCCGCCGCCGCCGCTGCCGCCACCGCCGCCGCTGCCGCCACCGCCGGTGCCTCCTCTCCACCGCCGTGAACCCCCCTCTGCCCCCTCTCGCCGTTGACAGCGACCCCAGGCCGCGATACTATCTGAAACAGCGAGTATACTCGCTGTTTTGCGTGTTTGGCGTCGTACCGTCGCGCCGCCGAGATCTCGTCGTCTCTCCTCGCTGTTGGAGCTCTCCGACAGTCTCCTTCACCTTCTGGGAGTACTCATCAACATCCCGGACTCTTCCTACGACTCCCGACGTCGTAGGCGTTGGGTACGACGAACCGTTCATCTCGGTTGCCGTTGCAAGTTCTCCGGAAGCCGTAGTACGCCTACCCGACGCGCTGCTCGCTGTTCACGCGTCCCGTCCGCTGCCCGGAACGTGTCTGGCTACGCTGCCTGTAGCCGAGGCACCGCTAGGAGACGATCCGTAGCCGTGCCAGTCAGATCGGTCGCCGTTCAGACACTACGTCCGCTCTACCCCAGACTCCGGACAGGTTGGTTCCCCTATCTCGTAGCAAAACCCCCACAGTAGCAAAACTGAGAACCTAAGTAAAACTGGCAACTTAACTCACTAAATTTAATTTCTGCTCTCTTAAATCGATGTATAACCGTAGACCGACGTTGGACTTTTTGACTGTGCACATAGGGTAGAATCGTCGGATAGGCTGATCGGACAACTTGACTCGTGACGGTTAGGGTAGCCACGTTCAACCTAGAAATGAACTTAAATAGGATTTGACGAAAATCGCGACTTGACGCCGTCGCCGTGATCTCTTTTCAGACGGACTACCGCGGACGCGACGACCGGACGCGACGCCCCGGACAGACGACGCACCCGCTGTTTCAGGCAAGTGTACCCACTTGCGATTTGACTGTGTTTTAGTTCTAGTTTGTAGAACTGTTAGTTTGTGTGTGATGAGAACCGGACGTGAAATGATAGCGTCCGGGACGACCCGTGACGTCTCAGACTTGACGACGAAGTCTGAGCCTGACAACAATGAACTGCTGACAACATAGGACTATCTTGTGTGTGCGTGCGTGTGGACACCCTAGAATAACTTTCCCTACACTTGTCATGTCGTGTCCTGTCACACAAAAAGCCTTCGGGCGTTTCGGATGCTTCCCTAGCGGAAGTGATCCCCGTGATACAAAAAGCCTGCGGGCGTTTCGGATGCTCTCCATGCGAGAGTGATCCCCGTGACTGTTATACAAAAAGCCTGCGGGCGTTTCGGATGCTTCCCTCCGCGGAAGTGATCCCTGTGACCAAAAAGCCTTCGGGCGTTTCGGATGTTTCCCTAGCGGAAATGATCCCCGTGAATCTTGTCCTGAGTTCCTGGGTTGGGGTTGGGTTGAGCGTGCGCACGGCAAGAGGGTCTGATCCCCCTCGAACCGTAAGGCATGAACCCTTTCGTGTCTTGTCATGTCCCGTCTTGTCTTGTCCTGTCTGTCACGTCCCGTCTTGTACTGACACCTGTAGGTTAGTCCCGTAGTCGGTAGCACACGCTACGTCTACTGTCTGCTACGTTTACTTTTCCTGCTACGCTACTTTTCGTTTCTCAGTTATAACCCCAGCATGTTAAAACAACCAGTAAATCATTGTTAAAAGTTGATACACTTGCAGTAGAGTCTGACAGTTTGTGTAGACTTTGCCTGACGTACAGTTCCCTTCTTTTGGTGCTGTACGTCAGGTGTGGAGCCAGAGTACGAGTACGAGGCGGACTTGCCAGTTGACCTAGAGCCGGAGGACGTTGATCTGGAGTACGACCCGGAGGAGGACCAGAGTTAGAGGCCTCGTGTTGCTGATCCAGATTTCTGTTCCAGTTTAGATTGGGTGGGTAGCACCTGTTGCTTTCTTGTTTAGGTTGGGTGCTTGCACCGTTAGTTTCCCTTTCAGCAGTTGTAGCCGTTTACGGCATTTTTCTTTAGACTCTCAGTACTTGATGATAAATTTTGGAATAAAATGAAATGTTTCCTTCTGTACTTTTGTTATTTCGTACTAACTTACAGGGACCTGTACCTTCGCTATGGAAAACTACAGACGCTTATTGGGTCTGGGCTCTTGCCCCGGCCTAAGCGGGCCTTCGTCACGCTTCGCCTCCGTGTTTTTGGGAAGCGGGGCGTGACAGGTTTTAGTGGTGGCCCATGCAGGTCTCGAACCTGCGAGTACGAAATAATTGAAGTATTAAATTTCATTTTATTATTATCATCCAGAAATTGTACGAGTCTAATCCGTGTCTTTCTGTCAATAGGATGGCAGGACGACGTGTTACCCGATCGGGGAGCTCTGGAGATGGGATTCAGGAAGACCAGGGCGGAGACTTCCGTCAGGTTCTGGGTGTGATGAGAGAGATGCTGGAGGTGCAGCATCAGTTGGTTCAGCAGTCCCAGCGTGCTGCCCAGGCTGCTCCAGTTGCACCACCGCCACCTCCACCTGCCCCTCGAGCTGCTCCAGGAGTGAAGCAGTTCAACGAGCTCCAGCCGAAGACATTTTCGGGGAAGGAGGGACCACTAGCTGCTGACGAGTGGATCCAGAGCACGGAGGAGAAATTAGTTGCTGCGAAGATTCCAGACGATACCCGAGTGGAGATAGCGAAGATGCAGCTGACGGAGAATGCGAGGAACTGGTGGCGTCTTGAGGAGAGGCGTCTGGTGAAGCCAGTGGATTGGAAGACCTTCAGGTCTATGTTCAGGACGAAGTACTTCACCAAGACTACTAGGAGGGAGCTGCTGAGCAAGTTTATAGACCTGAAGCAGGAGAACATGACCGTCGAGGAGTATGAGGCGGAGTTTGAGATGCTGAGTCGCTTTGCTCCGCATATGGTGAAGAAGGAGGAGAAGCGAGCTGATCGCTTCCGTCAGGGACTGCGTCTGAAGATTCAGGCTTCTATGTCTTCGGCGAGTTTCACGACTATGAGGGAGGTGCTGGATGCTGCGAAGAATTATGAGCTTATTTCACTCCTACCTGACCCTCCAGCTAATAAGGGGAAGCGTCCTATGGAGCAGTACCGGCCACTTGCTAGGCCGGCGATGAGGCCAGTTCAGACAGTACCATTTAAGAGGCCTGGAGCACCCATTCAGAGTCAGAGCAAGGGACCGTGTCATTACTGTGGGAAGCTGGGACACGTTCAGAAGGATTGTCGGAAGAGGATGGGACTGTGCCTAGTTTGCGGAGATGCTTCGCATGCTGCGAAGGACTGCCCGAGAGCTTGTCATGCCGCAGTTGGAGCGCCAGCCCCGTTGCAGATGAGAGCACCTGCTCCAGTTCAGAGGGGACCTGCCGTTCGTGGACCACCCTTGGCGCCACAGAGGCAGGTGTTTCAGAGAGCAGCGCAGCCTCAGAGGCCGGCGTACACCATGACAGCTGCTGAGACTGAGGAGCTGGATGGAGTCATTGCAGGTAACTCCTTAATTCTAGCCTTTCATTTCATAGTTTAGCTTTAAATTGTTAGTCTTGTTTGCCTGACTTGTTTGTTAGAATAGCTTGGTTTGTTCGTAGTTCCCTCTTAATATCTTAGGCACCATTCTAGTGTCTTCTCAACCGGCCCTGGCCTTGTTCGACTCCGGTGCATCCATGTGCATCTTATCCCGAAGATTCTTGACGAGACACTCCATTCCCACCTATACACTTCCCAAGTGTTGGGACATCACCACAGGGAACGGAGTGGTGACAGTAAACTTGGGGTGTAGATCGATTCCTTTGGTGGTCAGTGGACACGAGCTCTTTGCAGATTTCATTGTCCACGACCTGCCACACTTCGATGTCGTTCTTGGCATCGATTGGTTGGGAGATTTCCACGCCTCGATCGATTGTCGCAGCAAGAGGGTGGTGTTCCGGATTCCAGGCCATCCAGAGTTCGAGTTCCGTAGCAGAGATGAGTCGCTTGGACCCATTAAGTATCGGGCCATGCCGGTGGTGCCGATTGTGACAGCCATGCAGATGGAGATGGAGATCGAGCGACCAGCAGTCGTCAGAGACTTCGACGACGTCTTCCCGGAGGATATCTCAGGTTTGCCACCCGACAGAGCTTTAGAGTTTGGAATTGATCTTATGCCGGGAGCGCAACCGATATCGAAGGCGCCGTACCGTATGGCTCCCGCTGAGCTCGAGGAGCTGCGGAAGCAGTTGGATGAGTTGTTGCAGAAGGGTTTCATCCACCCTAGTGTGTCGCCATGGGGCGCACTAGTTCTACTCGTGAAGAAGAAGGATGGGTCCCGCAGGATGTGCGTGGACTATCGAGGATTGAATGCTGTCACCGTGAAGAATAAGTATCCGCTGCCGCGCATCGACGATATCTTTGACCAGCTAGGAGGTTCGAGAGTCTTCTCGAAGTTGGACTTGAGGAGTGGATACCACCAGTTGAAGGTGAAGAAGGACGATGTTCAGAAGACGGCTTTCCGGACAAAATACGGACATTATGAGTTCGTGGTCATGCCGTTTGGCGTGACCAATGCGCCGGCTGTGTTCATGAATTTGATGAATTTAATATTCTACGACTTCCTGGACAAGTTTGTTGTCATCTTCATTGATGACATTCTGATTTATTCGAAGTCTGAGGAGGAGCACAGCTGTCATCTGAGGACAGTGCTGGAGACGCTGAGGAGACATAAGCTTTATGCCAAGTATAGCAAGTGCGAGTTCTGGCTGGACAGAGTCGCATTCCTGGGACACGTGGTGTCCGGTGATGGCATATCTGTGGATCCGGAGAAGGTCAGAGCAGTCAGAGATTGGCCGACTCCGCAGTCAGCATCAGACATCAGGAGTTTTCTGGGATTAGCGGGCTATTATCGGCGGTTCATCAAGGATTTCTCGAAGATTACGGAGCCGATGACGAAGCTGACAAGGAAGGATGTGGAGTTTCTCTGGTCAGATGCTTGTGAGGAAGCCTTCAGTATCTTGAAGGCGAGATTGACCACGGCACCGGTGTTGGCAGTACCGGATCGAAGCGGAGGCTTCGAGGTTTATTGTGATGCTTCAGGGAAGGGCCTAGGATGCGTCTTGCATCAGCATGGCCACGTGGTCGCGTATGCTTCTCGTCAGTTGAGGACTCATGAGAAGAATTACCCGACGCACGATCTAGAGTTGGCAGCCGTGATTTTTGCACTGAAGATTTGGAGGCACTTCTTGCTAGGTGAGAGTGTGAAGATTTTCACCGATCACAAGAGCTTGAAGTACATCTTTACGCAGAAGGAGCTCAACATGCGTCAGAGGCGATGGTTAGAGCTCATGGCTGACTACGAGATTGATTTGCAGTATCATCCGGGGAAGGTGAACGTTGTGCCTGATGCCTTGAGTAAACTCCCCACCGCGATGATGCATACAGCCGACTGGAGGATTCATCAGGAGCTGAGGGAGATGGATTTGGAGGTTGTCCTACCTGGTGTAGTTCATTCATTCATGAATCTGCAGATTCAGTCCACGATCGTGGATCGGATCAAGGCAGCACAGGCGGGAGATCCGAAGCTGCAGAGGATCAGGAGGCAGGTTGAAGCTGGATTACGGACGGAGTTCGTGATTCATGAGGATGGATCTCTACGGTACGGCAGTAGGCTCTGTGTACCTGCAGGTGATGTTCGCGAGGAGCTGTTGAGCGAGGCTCATAGCTCGCCTTATTCTATACATCCTGGAGGTACCAAGATGTATAAGGACCTCCGTCTAAATTATTGGTGGATTGGCATGAAGAGGAGCGTGGCACGGAGCGTTGGCAAGTGCCTGATATGCCAACAGGTGAAGGCTGAGCACCATCGTACTGCTGGGTTGTTGCAACCGCTTCCCATTCCGGAGTGGAAGTGGCAACATATTACGATGGACTTCGTGACTGGTTTACCTCGGACCCCGAGGCAAAACGACGCAGTTTGGGTGATCGTGGATCGGTTGACCAAGTCTGCGCATTTTATCCCTTTCCGAGTGGGCCAGGCTACGGAAGCTTTGGCGAGGAAATATCTGGAGGTAAAATTTCGTTTTTACTTTTATTTCCACTTTGATTTCCCCTTTGAGATGGTCGTGATGTAGACCGTGTACGTGCAGGAGATTGTACGCTTACATGGAGTCCCTGTGAGCATTGTGTCTGACCGAGACACGAGGTTCACATCTCAGTTCTGGAGAAGTCTGCAGGAGAATTTGGGTACGAGTCTGAGCTTCAGCACGGCGTACCACCCGCAGACTGATGGCCAGTCCAAGAGGACTATTCAGATCCTGGAGGATATGCTGCGAGCTTGTACGCTCGATTTGAAGGGTTCATGGGAGGACCATCTTCACTTGGTGGAGTTTTCATATAACAACAGCTACCAGGCGAGCATTGGCATGGCGCCGTTTGCTGCCCTATATGGGAGGAAATGTCGTTCGCCACTGAGCTGGGATGACATCGGTGATCGGGAGCTGTTGGGTCCAGAGATGATAGTGGAAGCTGTGGATGTCGTGAGGGATATCAGGGAGAAGCTTAGAGTTGCACAGGACCGCTTCAAGCATTGGGCAGATGCCAAGAGGAGACCTTTGGAGTTTCAGCCTGGTGATCACGTCTTCCTGAAGATTTCTCCGAACCGCGGAGTCATTCGTTTCGGGAAGAAGGGAAAGCTGAGCCCGAGGTATATTGGGCCGTTTGATGTGCTAGAGCGTGTGGGAGTAGTGGCCTACCGCCTTGCTCTGCCACCATCTTTGGAGGGTGTTCATGACGTATTCCACGTATCTCAGTTACGTCGGTACGTCAGTGATCCATCGCACACTGTAGACTTCTCAGAGATTACAGTTCGCCCGGATCTTACATATGACCAGCAGCCCGTGCAGATTTTGGACCGTCGACAGAAGCAGTTGAGGAATAAGGTAGTCGACCTGGTGAGAGTGATGTGGCGTCACGGATCACCTGGAGAGTCCACCTGGGAGCGTGAGGATGATATGAGGGAGCGCTTTCCGCATCTTTTCCCGGGTGATGCATGATGTTGATTCCGAGGACGGAATCATTTCTGAGTTGGGGAGGATGTAACGGTCGGTTTCCGATCGTAAGTTCTTCGTACACGTGTGCTTGACCGTGCACGTATTTATTTTAGAATTTGTTTGTTTCCAAACCCTATCGTGTGATATGTCGTTGTGACCCTCTCTGAGAGTACTACATTTGTCGTGTTGACTTGCAACGTCAATTCACGGGCCGTTCGCCCACGATTGGACCTTTTCCGAGGAGACGTCGCGTCTCGCACTTTTGACTTGAGGCGTTTTTATTTTTAATTTTGTTTCCCGACATCGAAATTGTAATCCGTCTCTTCCGACTTCTTGCTCTCGTCGCCCCGGTCGCCCCGGTATTTTTCTTATAATTTTTGGGCACCGTTTGACTCTTGTGCACTAGTAGAACCCGTTAATTACGAGAATACCCCTATCTAATTGATCTTATTTAACCTTATTAAAACCCTAGATCTAATTGGAAGGCAGCTCTCACGTGTAAAACCCCCCTAGGTCACGTGGGCCCCACCCCTATAAGAATAACCTAGGTTTTCTCTAAAAAAACTTCACAGCCGCACGAAATCCTCTATCGCCGGCCCTAGAAACGCCTTAACCCACGCAAACCCCCCCTTTCTCTCCCACCTGATCCTCGCCGGAGGCTGCCGCCGACCAGCCTCGCAGACCTCCCCTCTCTCGTTTGCGCCGCCTCTCGCCGTCGGAGACCGCCGGTAGCCGCCGGAAACCGCCGTAGAACCCCTGCAGCAGCAGCTGCAGCCCGCGACGGCCGCCGCCGCCGCTGCCGCCGTCGCCGGTGCCTCCTCTCCACCGCCGTGAACCCCCCTCTGCCCCCTCTCACCGTTGACAGCGACCCCAGGCCGCGATACTATCTGAAACAGCGAGTATACTCGCTGTTTTGTGTGTTTGGCGTCGTACCGTCGCGCCGCCGAGATCTCGTCGCCTCTCCTCGCTGTTGGAGCTCTCCGAAAGTCTCCTTCACCTTCTGGGAGTACTCATCAACATCCCGGACTCTTCCTACGACACCCGACGTCGTAGGCGTTGGGTACGACGAACCGTTCATCTCGGTTGCCGTTGCAAGTTCTCCGGAAGCCGTAGTACGCCTACCCGACGCGCTGCTCGCTGTTCACGTGTCTCGTCCGCTGCCCGGAACGTGTCTGGCTACGCTGCCCGTAGCCGAGGCACTGCTAGGAGACGATCCGTAGCCGTGCCAGTCAGATCGGTCGCCGTTCAGACACTACGTCCGCTCTACCCCAGACTCCGGACAGGTTGGTTCCCCTATCTCGTAGCAAAACCCCCACAGTAGCAAAACTGAGAACCTAAGTAAAACTGGCAACTTAACTCACTAAATTTAATTTCTGCTCTCTTAAATCGATGTATAACCGTAGACCGACGTTGGACTTTTTGACTGTGCACATAGGGTAGAATCGTCGGATAGGCTGATCGGACAACTTGACTCGTGACGGTTAGGGTAGCCACGTTCAACCTAGAAATGAACTTAAATAGGATTTGACGAAAATCGCGACTTGACGCCGTCGCCGTGATCTCTTTTCAGACGGACTACCGCGGACGCGACGACCGGACGCGACGCCCCGGACAGACGACGCACCCGCTGTTTCAGGCAAGTGTACCCACTTGCGATTTGACTGTGTTTTAGTTCTAGTTTGTAGAACTGTTAGTTTGTGTGTGATGAGAACCGGACGTGAAATGATAGCGTCCGGGACGACCCGTGACGGCTCAGACTTGACGACGAAGTCTGAGCCTGACAACAATGAACTGCTGACAACATAGGACTATCTTGTGTGTGCGTGCGTGTGGACACCCTAGAATAACTTTCCCTACACTTGTCATGTCGTGTCCTGTCACACAAAAAGCCTTCGGGCGTTTCGGATGCTTCCCTAGCGGAAGTGATCCCCGTGATACAAAAAGCCTGCGGGCGTTTCGGATGCTCTCCATGCGAGAGTGATCCCCGTGACTGTTATACAAAAAGCCTGCGGGCGTTTCGGATGCTTCCCTCCGCGGAAGTGATCCCTGTGACCAAAAAGCCTTCGGGCGTTTCGAATGTTTCCCTAGCGGAAATGATCCCCGTGAATCTTGTCCTGAGTTCCTGGGTTGGGGTTGGGTTGAGCGTGCGCACGGCAAGAGGGTCTGATCCCCCTCGAACCGTAAGGCGTGAACCCTTTCGTGTCTTGTCATGTACCGTCTTGTCTTGTCCTGTCTGTCACGTCCCGTCTTGTCCTGACACCTGTAGGTTAGTCCCGTAGTCGGTAGCACACGCTACGTCTACTGTCTGCTACGTTTACTTTTCCTGCTACGCTACTTTTCGTTTCTCAGTTATAACCCCAGCATGTTAAAACAACCAGTAAATCATTGTTAAAAGTTGATACACTTGCAGTAGAGTCTGACAGTTTGTGTAGACTTTGCCTGACGTACAGTTCCCTTCTTTTGGTGCTGTACGTCAGGTGTGGAGCCAGAGTACGAGTACGAGGCGGACTTGCCAGCTGACCCAGAGCCGGAGGACGTTGATCCGGAGTACGACCCGGAGGAGGACCAGAGTTAGAGGCCTCGTGTTGCTGATCCAGATTTCTGTTCCAGTTTAGATTGGGTGGGTAGCACCTGTTGCTTTCTTGTTTAGGTTGGGTGCTTGCACCGTTAGTTTCCCTTTCAGCAGTTGTAGCCGTTTACGGCATTTTTCTTTAGACTCTCAGTACTTGATGATAAATTTTGGAATAAAATGAAATGTTTCCTTCTGTACTTTTGTTATTTCGTACTAACTTGCAGGGACCTGTACCTTCGCTATGGAAAACTACAGACGCTTATTGGGTCTGGGCTCTTGCCCCGGCCTAAGCGGGCCTTCGTCACGCTTCGCCTCCGTGTTTTTGGGAAGCGGGGCGTGACACGTTCGGTGGCGAGGGGAGTTGCCCCTCGGCTTACGGCCGACGAAGGAGATCCGTTCGGTGGCGAGGGGAGTTGCCCCTCGGCTTACGGCCGACGAAGGAGATCCGCTCGGTGGCGAGGTGAGTTGCCCCTCGGCTTACGGCCGACGAAGGAGATCCGCCCGGTGGCGAGGGGAGTTGCCCCTCGGCTTACGGCCGACGAAGGAGATCCGCCCGGTGGCGAGGGGAGTTGCCCCTCGGCTTACGGCCGACGAAGGAGATCCGCTTGGTGGCGAGGTGAGTTGCCCCTCGGCTTACGGCCGACGAAGGAGATCCGCTTGGTGGCGAGGTGAGTTGCCCCTCGGCTTACGGCCGGCGAAGGAGATCCGCCCGGTGGTGAGGGGAGTTGCCCCTCGGCTTACGGCCGACGAAACGGGTGAGGACCTTGTGAAGCCTTTCGAAGATTCCATGGTGGCGCTCTGCCATTGCTTCATCCAGATTGGCTTGGCCAGGACGAGGACGACTTTGAGACAAGGTGGCCCGGAGGCTTGGAAGGGCGGTCCGACTCGTCTGGACCGGTCGGCCTCCTCTGGGGTCGGCCTCGGTCTCGGCCTGAAGTGGTCAGCCTCGATCGGAGGAGCTGCTTGGTTGCTCGACTAGTTCAACAGCTCCATCGCAGTGGGGATAACTTTGTAAGCTCGACGAGGTGGCTTGGCGTTGAAACTCAGATACTTGGCAAGGCAGTCGGACTTCTCTGGTCGGCCTCCTCCTGGGTCGGTTGAAATGGTGTGGTCGGCCTCCTCTTGGATGGGTCGGCCTCGTCTAGACACAGCTCTAGTTCTATTTCCAAATTCAGCTCCAGCTCCAGATATAGCTTTTGTCTGGACCGCATCTCCCGCTCCAGCTCCAGCTTTGTCTGGATCCAAGCTTCTGCTCCAGCTCCTGCTCTAGCTCTGGCTCCCGCTTTTGTCTGTTTGGCAGTACGACCAAGTTAGCTCGGCAAGGGCGGCACAGTGATGGGAGCTCAGCCCATATGCTTGGCGATGGCAGCACGGTGTTGGTATGGCGGACGTCGAGACAATGGCCAGAGATGGTGGTAGGGCCATCGATGAAGGCCGAGTCGGGGCTAAGCCCGACGCCTGCGAGGGTCGTCGGTGCTGTCTCTTGTCTGAACTCGATCGAGATCTCATTCTCCTTGGCGACCTTGCCAGGCCACTCGTAGCCCCGCGTCTTCCTGGCCCGTCCCCGGATCTAGACATACTCCTTGCGCCTCTCCCTCAAGTTGGCCGAGGCCGCAATGCCGGTCGCCGTGTGCTCCGGTGTTGTCGCGACCATGGCAGCCTTATCGACAAGCTTTTTGTGAGACATTTGTTGAAACCGGGGGATGTGGTTTTTTATCACCATCTCGCAAGAAGTTTAAGAGAGGAGAATTGTCAGGGATGCTCTTGTAGTTGTCTGAAAGCACACAATTAATTAGCAAAGGGGGAAGAGGACAGTACGACCTTTTTGCTGGGTCGGCTTCGGCCTCTTCTGGGGTCGGCCTCGGCCTCGGACTGAACTGGTCAGCCTCATCGGGGGTCGGCCTCGGCCTGGACTGGTCGGCCTCCTCTGGGGTCGGCCTCGGCCTGAACTGGTCGGCCTCCTCTGGGGTCGGCCTCCTCAGGGGTCGGCCTCGGCCTCGGCCTGAACTGGTCCGCCTCGGCCTCGGCCTCGGCCTGAACTGGTCGGCCTCGGCCTGAACTGGTCGGCCTCCTCTGGGGTCGGCCTCAGCCTCGGCCTGGACTGGTCGGCCTCCTCAGGGGTCGGCCTCGGCCTCGGCCTGAACTGGTACGATAAGAACAGCTCAGCCGATCCGATACACAGGCGGGTGGAGACCTGCTTGTTCAGATGAAGAAACAACGATCGACATCCTCAGGGAGAGAAAATCCCTGAGCTTGGTGGTCTTTGATTTGCAGATCCAGGCACAAGCCTCCTTTGTAGACTTGCAAAACCGTAGGGTTGGTTGTTGATCGCAGGCAACAAGATCTTCGTCGTGGTACTTGCGGAGATCTCCGGGCTTCCTCAATCTCGAATTCTTCGCCGTCCGAGCTCCTCAGCATGGTCACCTTCCTGGGGTTCGCTGGGGGGTGGTTGATCTTGATGACATCGGAATCCCGGATCTTGTGCTTGGTGTAGGTGGTGAAGCCATCGGGCTTGGAGGCCGATGAGGTGTCCTCATGTTTCCTCAGGCAGAGGAGCTTCTGCCAGAGACTTCGTGCGTTCCAGAGCCCTCGGTGATGAAATCAAATGGTCCGACGTCGCGATCTCGGATCTAACCCTCGATCTTAGCGGCCCCTGCGACCTGTCCTCCGGTGGTAGGGACAACCTCAGCTGGCATGGGACGAGCTTCTTGTCGGAGAAGAGCTGGCCGGTGAGCGTCACGACGGGATCGCCTGAACCAGAAACCGCCGAGATCCGCTGATTCGTGGTCCTGAACTCCCTACCAGGTGGGATCTATCGTTATCGCCGGTGGCATTTTCCCCTTCGGGGGAGTCTCCATCCACGCCTCATCGAAGAACTTACCCACGGGATCGCTGTCCTTCGAAGATGGGGAAGAAGACTCTCACCTCATCGTCATCGAACTCGTCGAGATCGCCGTCAAGCGGGTTGAAAGGTGTGGCGGGATCTCGCCAAGGTGAGAGATGGGTCGAGCACATGGTGTAATAAGGTCGGGTGACGGCGGACCCATGCTCGAGAATCTGAACCTTGAGATTAGGAAAAGGGGGGCTTCATCTTTCAGAAAGCCTTGGTACAGAAAAGGAATTTTAGGTCCAAATGCTGGTGTTTCTTCCCCATGGGGTTTTGGGGATGAAGGGCGTGAGGGGTAAATCCTCACGAGTTGAGAGTGTGCGAAAGTACGATGACGTGGTATGCCTTTACTTCCGCAGTCCGGTCCTTCAGATCTTTGATTAAAGGAACGAGCCATTGCCTATGTGGTTGACGTCGTGGATGTCGACTCGTTCCCACAGACGGCGCCAGATGTTTCAGAGTGTTTTCTCACTACAATGCGTTGACCGTGGACAACCCGGTCAACGTGGTCAAGGGGCCCGCTTGGGTCCCTCGGGGGCTTCGAGTCGGTGCGGATGGGGCAAGGGGAAGCCTCGGCCCTGGTTGAGACGCTCGGCCTCGGACGGTCGCGCACGGACTCAGAGGTAGGACGACGAGGGGCAGCCTCCGTCGTCCAGCCAGATGCGTGGTCGGCGAAGGGCGAGGGGAAGCCTCGGCCCTGGGCAAGTCGCTCGGCCTCGGTGGGATGTGCTCGGCCTCGGCGGTCGGACGATGAGGGGAAGCCTCACTCGTCCAGCGGGGTGCGCGGTCGGCGAGGGGCGAGGGGAAGCCTCGGCCCGTTGATCAGATGTCCTCCTGCGTAGACGAGAACGCTCGTTAGGGGGCCGGACCTTGGTTCCGGCCAAATCCCCTCCGATGCCTAAGTCAGACAGAGATCTGAAAGAGGAGGCCCGACGGAGACGGTTCGACTCGTGAGGAGATCGGAACGGCGTCTCACGGCATGAGCGGGGGAGGAAGGAGATGGAAAGGAGGAACAAGGTCGTTGATGGAGTACCTTAGGCTTTAGATACCTGAGATGCGGTCCTTTTGGATGATACCCGCCCCCCCCCATATAGGTGACTCGTCCTGATCATGTGCCATGATGTGACATCATGGCCATCATTCTTGGGGACGTGCAAATGTGGGAAGTTTTGACCCCCACTAATCGCGCCCGTCTTGATGAGGAGACGAATGCCCTAAAGGTGGTCATGATGGCTGGAGAGTGATGGCTATTTAAGTCGGGCCATTAAGGCGAGCCATTAAGCCGAGCCATGATGGCTGGAGAGTGAAGGCCATTTAAGTCGGGCCATTAAGCCGAGCCATTATCGACGAGAGTGATGGCACTTGGCGGTTGCCATATTTGGTGAATGTTTCCATGACTTGGGCCCCGATTTCCTCCACTGTGGAAGTGGGCCTTCGTAATGGGTAGAGAAGCGCGGCCCGCCCGTGAGATCCTTGGGCCGAGGCCCCAAGGTCGTAGCAGTCTGGTTGACCAGTCGTAGTTGACTTGGCTCTTCCGGGCCCGGCCAAACTAGTCCCGTTAACACTAAGATATCTCACTAATCATACATTACCCTTGGATTATCTTGCACAAATCATACATTATTCATATATATCTCACTAATAACAAATGATTTTTACAATATGTTATTCACTCCAGACTTGATACTAAGATGCTTTAAACTTTATAATAATAATTGCAACTGTCACACTAAATATGGAATATACTTAATAATTAAACATGCACAAAATTATCACCTGCTGCTATTTTGGATGCCTTCTTTATTCCGTTTTACACTCTGCACTTCTTTCCTCATTGACATCACCCCCACACATAAAATTTGCTTCATAATCAAAGAACAATTGCTAATCTCCTAGCATATGAATGATTTAGTGTTTAAATTGTTTTAATTCATGGTGGTTTAGGCTAATTCATGAAGTTAAGTTTGCACTTTGTCATTTCATGTCAGCTTTTTTTCTTTTGATAAAATTGTCGAATTTGATGTGCATATGGTTCTGTGGCTTATCGATTGCCTTAAACATACGATGGTCATTGTATTTATGCATGTTTTTTTAAAGACTGTCGACACGTACATCATAATTTTTTTCTTTACCTTTGATTACATTTCTGTGTATATTATTAAACATTTTTTGCTCTTATGTTGCAGACAAGTTACCAAATTAGCATAGTGGTTGGTGTTTTTATAGATTAATTTCTTCTACTCAGCATGCTGAAGTCAATTGAAGGAAATCCAAGCATTGGGATTAGATTCTGAAGCTTCAGTTTTTGATAGCTGAAGCTACTTCCGATTTTTAGGTAATTTTAAATTTTAAAGTTGCTCCCTTTCTATTGGGTTGATTTCGTTGCTTGGTTGTTTTTGGCTTAATCTTTTTAAGCCTATTATTTAGGGGAGATTTGAGCCGATTGAGTTGGAGATGTCAAGCATTCCTTTATTTTGCGCTGTTATGTTTGGGTTATGCTTACTCTTTTTCTGATTGAGAAAATATATTGGAGAAGCTTACTCTTTTTCTGATTACTTTTTCAATTATCATTGTTCTTATTGTAATTTGGTGCTTTCCATCTATTTGAGAAATTGCTGGTTACCCATTCATTCTACTTCGGTTAGTCTTAATTAAGAATTGCGCTACTTTAGTTCTTGACTGCTTGAGTCATTGGTCCTTATAAGATTATCTATTGATGCTGTTATAACTTAACTGGGTTTATCTATTAATGCTCTTGAGCCGGTTCAATGTTTTATTAAAAGATTTATTGTAGAGGGATTCCATCTAATTGCAACAGTTTCTCATTTTCCTTATTTTTGTTTGCTTATGTTTACTTTGCATTTGTTTAATTGCAATGGGTTCAATATCTCTTCGGTCATGTTTAGTTTGCTTTTGTTTCACATAATTTCTGCTCCTTTACACACACTTGAGTTCAAATATCCTCTTGCCATATAATTTTTGCTCCTTTTGTTTAGTTTGATTCTTTAGTTGCATTCATTTGAGAGTACTTTTTTTTAATTTTTCTTTTTTTCATATTGCCTTTTTAAATTTAATTTGCTTTACTGAATATGAGACCAACTCATTATTTATGGAACAATTGAGTTAAATTTCCTGAATACGGTACTTGAAATAGTACTTGAAATATGAGACCAACGTCTCAGCAATAAACCAAGTGTCCCTCCCACTACTTTTTTTTAAGAATCTCTCTTTTATTCTTTTCATCTCTATTGGAAATATCAACAAACCCTTGGTTTTCATTCTCGGAATAATGCACATCATATCCCTCTGATGGACCTCTTATTCAGCTGGTTGGATCCCTCGATAAAGGAATCTGCCACCACTTTGTTTGCACGGTAATATTTGTTTTTTTCATTTCAATTTTTTTAATTGTAGTGACTGAACTTGGAGCGGGGTGCTGAAATGGTATTGATTGCATACTTCATTAACAAATTGAGAAGCTGGTTTTTTTCCTTTCAAATTTTTAATTTGTTCATAGTAGTTGATTGAACTTGGTGCGAGGTGCTGAAATGTCATTGACTGCATACTTCATTAACAAATTGAGAAGCTGGTATTTTTTCTTTCAAATTTTTTAATTTGTTCATAGTAGTTGATTGAACTTGGCACGAGGTGTTGAAATGGTAGGTATTGACTGCATACCATATTTTTAATTTGTTCATAGTATTCAATTCAACCATTGTTACTGGTTTTTCTACAACGTGCAAATAGCACATATACAAAAATGTTGATGCAAACACTGGAAGAACAAGATGTCACAATGACACAAAAATTCTAAATTTTACATATAAAAAATTACAGTGTACCAAATGTATGCGGAGCATGTTATTGACAGGAGACATCTTCATAATAGGAATGTCCTTGCATTATAGGTTGCACTGGATCAAATAAATCCAACATGGTCACAGTCAGCATCTTTGACAAAGGATATTCCCTCATATACTGCATTCAAACTCAACTATAAAGTTGGTTAATGTCAATTGTTTCCTCTCAAACAATTAGCCAATGATATGCCAACACTTGACAAGGCTTTCTACATGGTGTATTGTTGACGATCAGATGATCAGTATTCTATGATTAGACGTTGTGTTTAGCATGCGCCTTATTAATTGAAAGAAGAGCAGAGTGCTTTCATATCATTAATTGGCAGTAGACCAGAGGTAAGTGGCCGTGGAAGCCCATTATTAAAACCAAAAAGGGTAATTTTGTTTACATGTAGGTGACTTTGGAATTATAAAAAACGAAATTACCCTTTTGCTTTGAGGCAAAAGTACTCTCCATTGCCTGGTTTGTATAGAAAACTAAACTACTACTCGGCCAAGTCTCCAACCTGATTCATCGCATTGGCCTTTGCAATCAATATCAATGAATGAATTTGTTGTATATCTTGAATTGTTTCTCATGTCGATAACTTGATATGCAAAAATTCTGTTATTAATTTATTTCTTCACATTTGTTAGTTGCATTGTAATGTTTATTTTCTTCCTGCTACATATTGAATTGTAATGTGTATTCTCTCTCTTGACCCCTGCCAGCAAGAAAAGGTGTATGCTTTCAAGTATCTCTTGATTCTGGGTTGCATTGATATTCAGTTTATTTATTGTGTCTACAGTATGACATCATAATTGGAGGGTAGAAGTTGTTTAATTTTTGATTAGTACTTTAGTGATTGGGTGTGGAAAAAAGAAATTCAAGGTATGTTCACTTTATACCGAACACAATATTTATATTAAGATAGCTGCCCGGCACGTGCCATGCACATGAGTGGATGAAAAAAAGATCATATGGAAAGTTGCTAATGAAAATTGTGATTGCTAAAGTATTATAACGAATAATATATAAAGCAAATTAAATTGAATTTTTTAATTTTCTTCATATTATATGAAAATTTTATTTAAAAAACTGTATGAAAACCCAATGTTCTAATTGGAGTGAAAAGTTACTTCATAATTACATTCTTTCTGTTTTTAATAAAAATTTCCTCAATGTCATTTTGGAATTTGCTGCAATTGGATTTTTTGTAAGTAAATTTGTAGCTTACATGGAATGAATGTCACATGGAATGAGTAGCTTACACTGACTCTTCAGTTTTCTCCATGTAAAGTTGTGTGCTCGATGCAATGAGTACATGAAAATTTGTATGTAAATTTGTATGTAAACTAAGATTTGTAACCAACTTTACTGAGGTGTATGTAAATTTGTAAGCATAGAGTACATGAGAACCAGTATATGAAAATTCAGATTGAATTTCAAATCTCATAGTCATTGCTTATATTGCTAGCGAGAATGCATTTTTTAAACATCAAGAAGATACTACAAGTACTTGGACATTCAACAGAAGTTTCTGCAGTTTCTTATGATGTCAACATGTCCAATACATGCATGATAATGTTGTCTATCTACTTTTGAAGTATTTGTGCATCACATGCACTAACCATGATTAAATTTGTTTTGTCCTTTTATAATTCCATTCTAGCATGAAGCATAATATTTATGCCAAAACCATTAAATTCTTTCTATGAGCTAAGCAGTGATGATGATGTAACACGATCTGATATTAAAGAGAACGTGAGAACAAATGGAAGCATAGCAAATACTTCATCAAGATCTGATTAGCTTCGAAAAGCTGTGAACAAGAAGAGAACCTACATCCAATTTCATTTGGAGCTGGGACAATCGGATTTCCTTCTTGACACTTGCTCAGTTAGTGGGTTGGCTTATGCACCTGATGATGAAGGTAGTTTCCATTATATATGCATGAGATGTCTTTATACTCACATATGTAAAAATTATGTTGGGGTTTTTGATTTATCTCCTTGAAACGATGCAAATGGCAGAGAAGAGATGAGGATTGTTTTTGATTTATCGATGCACTTTGTACATGCTTTGGCAGATTCCTTGGCAATGGAATCTTACATTCTGGAATAACCTCTGTAGTCTTTCTTCATGGAATTTAATGGGGTTTTGCTGATTTTTTTTGTTACAAACTTTGAATTTTGCTGTATGAGTATTGATTATTATTTGCAAATTTTTTAGTTGTTCAGAAATGTGCCGTCTATCTTTTCTTGGTTTGTTCTTCCTCGATTGGTTTTGCTAATTGTAACAAATTAAATCTTTGTTCTGATTTTCAGTGGCGGCTCGAACCATGGAGATTGAAGGCAATGCAATCTTCATCACTGACTAGCTTGCAGTTTGCAAAGGTGAAGGTACAGAATTGGAGGAAACAGTTCAAATTGCTAAATTTTTACAATATGCATTTAAAAGGATGAATACTTTTACACACATACCATCCCGCCATAGCTAATGCATTTTCACAATATGTTGGTTCCATCGAGGTAACATTTTTTTTTCTGAATCTTTGTTATGTTGAATTAAAGTAATAGTGGGCCTTAAAAAGGTCCTGATGACAAAACAATATATAACAGGATAAGATATCCATTACAATTTCTATATTCTTATAGATATTCAGTTCATCAATAGTAAGCATATGAGTAAGGGCATATAGAGAACAGAACATGAAAAATGGAAGAATATAATGAAATGTTTGCTATATGCATTTAAAAGGGAAGAGCAAGTCCAGAAGATAAAAGCAGTCTCAAACGAATTTCTTAGCACTGAAAATACAGCACAATCAGCATTTTATGTTTTGTTTATCAGCTCACTTTTACTAAATTGATTACAACACATCTTGGGGTATGATAGATTCTTTCACACTCTCTCAATATATATAAAATTTTGATAAATTTTTTGTTTGTATTATATATCTTTAAATTTGTAGTTGCAGGTGAAGTAATTGCTTTGGAAATTCAGCATTATATACTATCCATGAGGACTGCTATGGTGATCCTGACTCTTTTTATTCAGCCGATTGAGCCGATTGATGGCACTGATGTGAGATTCTATCTTATTTTAATTTTTAATCCATTTTATTGTGACGAAGTATTAGTTGTTAATGTATCTCGATATATTTATAATTTTTGGTGTCTCAATTTTGAAATTAACACAAAATGATATAATCTATAAATTTTTTGCTTATAATGTTTTGAAGATAGTCTATTGGTGTTTTCATTTTATGCCAGCTTCAAAGCTTTTCATTCTAAGAATATCAAGTAATGAGAGTATATGCTATTGGTATTTATGTTGTTTATGAAAGAAATATTACTTCTCATGATTACATGCAAGGATGAATACTTTTAATGACATCATTGAATTTAAATCAGTGATAACAATGCAAGAATGGTATTTCCAAAGCGTTATGTGATTATTTTTTGACCTTCATTTGTACTAATGTTTACTACATTTAGCGCATGTGCTTTTTAATCTTTTGGGGATTTTTAAGGAGAATATTCTGCTCGAGGAAGTGTCTCCCTGATCGAAGCCATGTTTGCCAAGCTTTGAATCCAGCCAAAAATCATCCTCTCACACATTGAAGTAGGTAACTTCCCATTTGAGTCAGGGATTCCACTGGTAATTTTTTGGTAAAATTTGGAAAAATTAGGGAACTGGAATTCGTACGGCTTCTGGAATTACTTTATTTGCTAATATTTCTTTTATATGCATTTAGGGCACCAATAATTTGATTAAATGCTTTTATTCTGTAGGAATATTGTTAAAATTCGGCATGATCAGCGTTGTTTCACAAATTTAGAGTTGAGATCGCTTCCAAATTTAGGGATGTTTGACGCTTTGCTATTGAAGATCGTATGCCATGCAATTGAAATTGAATATTGAACAATTTGAACATAGATTGTATGATAATATGGGGTCTATGGGACCAACAGTTATGTGAGAGGTTGAATTAGGTTCTAAAGTTAAGGCGACGTTTTGATTCATCAATTTGAGGTCTACTGAAAGTAAACATGCTAAGTTGACAATAAGGGTAACTTAAGATTATAATGAGTAAAATATATTTGTTTGAATTTGGAATAGATAGTTGTAGTGCAAAAAAGCATAGTGAAGGGAGATGAATTGTTGGGTTCTCATGATACCTCTACTTTTTGAATTTTTTGTCCTATTAAATTCTTTTAAATTTTTTTGCCTCATGATTCCTTTGAATCCTCTTTTACATTTAGCCCAATGCTATTTTTATGCACCATCTATTTGCATGCAGCAATTATGTGCTCATTGAACCATGTGTTAGGATTTGAAACTGATGCCAAACAGACCTAGGTGAAAACACTATTTAAATATGCCAAACAGGCCTGAAACCTGCTTTGAATGGTGTTAGGATTTGAAACTGATGCAACCACTACCATCAGCTTCCATGTTTGTACAATACACATGTTTCTGACACTATTGTTCGATTATCCCCTCATTACTTAACTAATATCTGCTACAAACACCTGCACCCACACGTTTGGAAAAGGGGAATGATGTTTTGTTGAATGAAACTGCACAAACACGATTATTGAATGACACTGCATGCGAACTTATGATCCTGAACAAAAACGTGAGTGCAAGTTGAATTATTGATTTTTGTCCCCCTTTGCCTAGAAACGTTGCTGTTTGTTTCTCCCAAAAAATACATTTTACTCAGGCTTTATACTCTGTGACACCTTGAACATATGAACCCTGCATAAATACTATTAACTTATGGCAAATGAAATTAACCAATAATGAACAAGTGTGGGTGCAGGATTAGTGTTATCCATATTAACCAATAATTTGGCAACTTATGGGTGAAGAAGATCAATTCAATCAATAAATTAGCCTGCTAATTCATTCCAATAAATTAGCCTGCTAATTCCATCAATTGGCAATTTGGCAATAAATTAGCTTGCTAATTCAATCAATATGGCTAATTTGGTAACATATTAACCCTGCAAAAAACCAATAATGAATTTGGCAACTTATGGCAAAAAACTGTTATTAGCATGAATTATGCCAATTATTGGCATAAAATCCCATTAAATTAGCTGGCATAATTCATGCTAATAATTCATTGACACTAATTTATTGACACTAATAATTCATTGACACTAAATTAGCTGGTATAATTCAATCACAAAAATTCTATTTATTGACACAAAATTAGCTGGCATAATGAAGTCACAAAAAGTTCTATTCATTGACACTAAATTAGCTGGCATGCTAATAATTCATTAACTCTGATAATTCATTGACACTAAATTTGCTAGCATAATTCATGCTAATAATTCAAGATGTTATACAATAGTGTTTGTTTGTCTCCCCATAAATTAGCTATTAAAAGCTGTTATTAGCCTGAATTAGCATAATTCATACATTAATGCCAATAAATTAGCCTGCTAATTCAATCCCTTGGGTGAATGTTTGGAAATAAATTAGCCTGCTAATACGTTCATGCCAATAAATTAGCCTGCTAATTCATACATTGAAGCTGTTATTATAATTCATACATTCATGCCAATAAATTAACTTGCTAATTCAATCATTCAAGCTGTTATTATAATTCATACATTCATGCCAATAAATTAGCATGCTAATTCAATCACTTTGGCAACTTATGGGTGAAGAAGACCATTTCAATCAATAAATTAGCCTGCTAATTCATTCCAATAAATTAGCCTGCTAATTCCATCAATTGGCAATAAATTAGCTTGCTAATTCAATCAATATGGCTAATTTGGTAACATATTAACCCTGCATAAAAACCAATAATGAATTTGGCAACTTATGGCAAAAAGCTGTTATTAGAATGAATTATGCCTATTTATTGACATAAAATCTCATTAAATTAGCTGGCATAATTCATGCTAATAATTCATTGACACTAATTTATTGACACTTAATTCATTGACACTTAATTAACTGGCATAATTCAATCATAAAAATTTCTATTCATTGACACTAAATTAGCTGGCAAAATTCAGTCACAAAAAGTTCTATTCATTGGCACTAAATGAGCTAGCATGCTAATAATTTATTAACACATATAATTCATTGACACTAAATTTGCTAGCATAATTCATGCTAATAATTCAAGGTGTTATTACAATGGTGTTTGTTTGTCTCCCAAAAAATTAGCTATTAAAAGCTGTTATTAGCATGAATTGGCATACTTCATATATTCATGCCAATAAATTAGCTATTAAAAGCTGTTATTAGCATGAATTGGCATACTTCATAAATGCATGCCAATAAATTAACCTGCTAATTCATTTCCTTGGGTGAATGTATGGAAATAAATTAGCCTGCTAATACATTCATGCCAATAAATTAGCTTGCTAATTCTTACATTCAAGCTGTTATTGTAATTCTTACATTCATCTAAATGATCACACCCTCACCCTCCGCCATCGGCTCCATTAAGCTCTCTCGCTTAGAATCAGTTTTGTCAATCTCCTATTTAAATTTTAGCTTTGATAATAAAATTTGTTGCTTATTTCAAATAAAAAAGTTGTGATTTTGCATTCTAGGGCAGTGAAATTCTTAGGATTGGGTTCACCACTGTTCGATTAGTTCCCCATGGGTCAATGAAATTCTGGATCAGTTTCTCCTTATTTCAAAATTGCATTCTGGAACAATTCTCCATTGTTTGATTAAGAAATTAATGTGTAATCCTCTCTATCTATATCTCTCTCAAATTTTGGTTTTTTTTAAAATAATGATCTATACATGAAAATATCGTTGAATCCCCTGTTTGATAATTAAATTATAGGCATCGGTCACATTTTTGTGCTATTATATGAAATGGACAGTTTTGATTTTGTGAACGTCAGTTCTATTCTTTGAGGTACCAGCATCATCTTTTAGCATATTGGAATGATATCAAATGGCCTTATTTTAAAAACCTTGCAGTTACTAAGATTATAGGTGAAATTCAATAATCCGATAAACTCTAACAGGATAATGTGTATACAAATATAATGGATGGTGTTACGCCTATTTGACCGAGACCCAAAAGACATGAGCCCAGGAGCCCGGCTGCAGACCGAGAGCCCATCTGCGCCTTCAAGCCCA
>CM061133.1:90628202-90660628 GCA_030789695.1 Scilla litardierei
ATTGTTGGTAACACCATTTCCATTATGAGTGTTGGGTTGACCTGCCATGCTGTAAAACAAACCACAAGGTAAGTTAAGTGAAAATTTATTCTAGTTATACACTTAGATATTAATGTCGTCCAAACCGATCTTAAAGTATTTGCAGGAGCATGACCTATATGTGCCACAACTAAAACTTGTCACACCCCGCTTCCCATTCTATTAGGTGATTTCAGCATAATATTACATTATTTCACCTTTTTAGACCCCAATTTGTGCATACATAAGTGCTAAAAGACCTCTAGTATAGTTATATTCAGAATATCATATAATATTAGAGCTTAATCTAATAGTTTGCACAATTATTAATTTTTGTGAACTAATTTGTGCTTCTTCATAATTTTCAGAGTAATGCTCGAGCCCACGATTCCAACGGCTATTCATTCAGTTTTTTCGGAGCTCGGGTGAATTTTCTGTAAATTTTGGAAGCAAAACAGTACAAAGAAAAAAAGAATAACGAAAAAAATTAAAAACAAGGGCCCTTGGCCCGCTCAACTGAGCAGGCTGCCGCTGCATTTCCTTTGAGAAATAAAAAGAATCCCAGCAGGCCGGCCCCAATTCCATCAATTCATGACTCTTTAGCTTATTTGCATGACCAGAAGCCAAAGAGACAGAAAATGAAGAGACATAGGAATTTATTTTGAAATAAAGAGTGGAAAATGAAGAGGCCAAGATTTGAATGGTTTCATGGAATTTATTCTAAAATAAACAATGGAAAATGAAGAGCCATGAGAATTTATTCTCAAATAAAGAGTGGGGAAAAGAAAAGCCAAGCACTATAAACCCCTTGGGATTCTAAGCCTATATAAAGAAGGGAGAGCTTCATTCTTTGGAGGTACTACTCCATTATATCCCATTGTAGTCCATTCTATAGCTGAAATAGAGAGGTTCTTGAGGGGCTCTTGGTGGGCTTGGAGGCAAGGAAATTGGAGGAGCTTGGAGAAGAAAAAGGGAAAAGAAGAAAGGACTCATTTGTAGCAACATTTGGTGATCTCTTTCCTTTGTCTTAGGTTTCCATTTGTACTTAATTGGGTTGTATGGATTTGATAATGATTTATATGCAGTTAGTATTGTTTATCTATATGAATCGCTAAATTTCTTTGCTTTGGTTGTGATTTGCTATGGAACTTTGTTTACATGTTGAGTTGGGTTCATTTGGATTGAATTAATTTTCATGTGGCTTAAATTTAAGTTTCTAATTTAACTCTCTTATATGAATCCAAAAGATGATATTAGAGAACCGATCATCCCAAAAGGATGAGTTTGATCTTCTCAAAAAGAAGTATCAACTTAATTTCTATGAGACCTAATTCTTAAGCCACTATACCATCCCATCATTTTAACTCCCAAAAGGATATCCCCGATGACACTTCCCCAAAAGGGATGCCATTGAGTCATAAAGAACCATAACCCGTGACCGCTACCACTTCCAATTATGACCCCAAAAGGGCTCCACAATTGAATCACATTTCACACTTGCTTTCACCTCCAAAAGAGTATTTTCCGATGGTGCACCCCCAAAAGGGACATCATTGAGTTGTAGGGTTATATTCTCACACTTAACATTGATCCTAACAAACCCACGATCCATGCACTCATCCTTCTTGCCACTTGCCTATCCAATCCTCCACCCCTCATTTTCCTATAGTAGTTTAATACATTTTACCACACATACTTTCCACAACGACATCTTTGTTAGTAGTTGGACGTTCTCACACCCTTAGCTATCTTTGATTGACTCTGTGAATGCAAGCCAACTTGTCCCTGAGTTTGACCCTGAGCTCACCAGGTTATTTTGTATTGCTTCGACACACTTTCACTTCAAGGGGAGATCGTGTGCACCCTATTTGAATTGTGCACAATTTCGATTGAATCATTAGGAAGCGAGGACGCGAGCGGGTCCGCGATGTGCTTAAAACAAGGATGAGTACTATTTTTTCTTTTCTTTCTCCCCTTGGTTTAAACACACTAAGCTTCTATGTAAAATTGCAGGTCCTTGCATGCGGATTTAAGAAACAGCTCAAACGACATTATTACATATCAAGCGTACAATAATTAAGATACATCTTAGGCCTAGCATGGCCAATACAACAAAATACAACAATTTACATTATTCAAATAGAAGTGCTGAAACGAAGGTAAATGAAAACGCCCTAGTCTTCTGTAGGCTGGAACTCTACGTGATCATCGAGCGCTGGCTCGACCTCTGTAGTAAGATCCTCTGTAAACTCACTTTTCAAGTCCTGACAGACATTTCATAAGACAACATAATCAAAATGTCCGTCAGTGAGGGTTACTCGGCAAGTATATTCCCATAGTAAATGAAAAGCAAAAACATATGTATAAGAGAAGCATGAGTAGCATATGCTGAGTATGAGCATAGCATATTAAAACATGGTAGGAAATGTTACACTAACATGGCATAGTAATTAAGAGCATGGTATAAGTATCGTATGAACATTTAACGAGTTTAATTCGTAAAAACTACATCATATGAAAGTGACATAAGGACAGACATGGTGAGATATATAAGGTCTGAAAAGATATTAGCTAGTAGTTAGAACATTTGATATTTTTAGAAATATGAAATAAAAAGAGTGATTTGCAACCTGTAGCAGCTAAACGATTGATAGCAATTTGCAACCTGTAAGGAAAAGACTGTATAAAACTTTCAAGTGGATACTAACATTTATTCTAGTGTAATGCCCAATGTCTGAGGAAGGATATAACTAAGATGCACCAGAACATCGGGAGCTCCCCATAGTTCTCTACTTACCGACTCCACCCGGACGACGGTCAAGATTTATCAGTAGGGTGGATCTAGTTAATTAGCAATCTCTGCTACAGTGGACTACCCCATCCCACGGGTCAAGTCAAATGTCAGGTCAAAGTACAGGTACATCAGTCGTTCAATATATTCTGTTCATTTGCATCTTATCAGATACGTATATTTGATCCATGGTGTCTCAATAGGCCGTACCATGATTCTCACACAATTTTGCAACCTTTTGATTTAATTCATCAATTAAACAAAACATGGAAACATGTAATAATATTAAGATATGAGCACAGAAATGATTTCAACTGTGCAAATGAGTCTAATTAAGCTAAAAATATTTTTTCTAAAACTAGTATGTATTTTTCAATAATTAACAGATATTTCTCTTAATTTAAAAAGGTCAAAAACTAATATTTAAACTAAGATAGTTGTTGTTGTTGATTTTTTTGTTGATGTTAGGAAATTTGAGGTGGGGATGAGATTCTATAAGCTAATAATAATATAATAGTATAGTTAATAGTGTTGTAATTAATAAAATCTTTAAATGCACGGGTTAGTAGTTGCTGACTGTGGGAGAAAAACGATTTCCATGCGGGCTGCCAATGGGGTGGTTAGGTATAATTAATTAAGGTTTAGCCATATTGACTAAGTGTGGAGCTCATGCATGAACCTTGGGTGAGGGGGTGGGCTGCTGACTAAATAAGTGAATTAGGGTAGGTAATTGGGTAAAAGTAAAACGTAATTAGAAATAGTACAAAGGTAACTAAGATGTAATCAATAAAATGATATAATACTATACTAGTATTAAAATATCGTTATTCGCATACGACTCCGAAAAATTCCCAAACAATTACCACGGGTTCGTATAGTCGCGAGGATTACGAATACGAAGTCCGTTTCAGATTTTGAGTCACGAAAATACGAGTTTTGGGCAAAACGGTTGGGGTGTGGGTTTGCGGGTTCTAGGTCGATTTGACTCCAGAAAAATATGCAAATAATATGGAGAGTACTAAATGACTTTATAATCACGTCGTAAAAGTTTCAAATCATTTTGATAACGTTTATATAGAAAAATAATTACCTAGGCTATTCACATTATATCTAATAGAAAAATAATATGAAAACTATTTATAACTTCTTAATGTGTCTTAAAATCTTGAAACTGAGTTATAACTATTTTGATGATACAAAAAATATTAATTTGAAACTATTTTTGATATAAAACTCCTGAAAAATCATTTAAAAATATCTTTAAAGTATAAAAATACGTAGAATACGAAAATACATGTACTGATGGATACGGTCGTCACATACATGAATCCCTTGTACACATATACAAATGAATGCTACTAGTTTTCTTCTCTATCACTGTCTTAAAGCATTGTACAAATGAATGCAACTGGCTTTAAGCAAAGCATTGTATTGAAGACTCACAAGGTATTGTATTATAAGAATTTGTCGAAAAAATATATAATTTGACATGTGATTATTTCAAGGACATATTCACGTTCATCTAATAAACATAACTTTTCTTATAATAGCTTTGATATAAAGATCCAAGGTAATGATGATAACATGCATTGTGCACATTCTAGCATGGCATGAAAGTTTTGTTGCATAGGATTTGGTATTGTTAATCCTACTGCACAAAGATACATTCTTGTTTATAAAAAATCAATCTTCTGGCTTGGCCACACACAAAAATAGAATAACAATGAACAAACTACTAAACCACCAGATTCTAGAATTCCAACTCATAAGATATCACACTACTATTTCTTTTGAGCAAAAAAACAGAGATATTTAAAAATGTACACTTTCAACATCTGATTTGTGAATTCAAAACAAATTTGCTCGATCAACTCTAATGCAAACTAACTTTAGCCACCAAATCTATGACTGTAATTTCATCTCTCTAGACGTCCAGAAGGAAATGTCTTGAGCTCTATACTGTATTAGCCAAATGTTATATCAATGAAGTCTATAAATATATCGCTATAATAAGGGCTGTGTTTATTACCACATTCCAAATATATTTCCAAAACATTACCACTAATTAGCTTATTATGCCTCCAAATAAGATCATCTGATCAATGCTTTATCTCAATTCGGTGAGCATGATTGATCAAAGTACATGATGTTTGGTGAGGATCCTCTTGATGGCGTGAGTCTTCTACGGCCTTAAATCCAAAGGCAAGAACTTATTCTTCTTGTACACCTCACGTAGCATCGCCTTCTACTTCTACGAGATCACTGTTAGTGCACAAAGATACATCCTTGTTTACCAAAAATCAATCTTCTGGCTTGGCCACACAAAATGTAATACCATGTATTTACCCATACGGGTATTATATAAGTATTCTTTTAACGTATTTTGTGTATTAACACTACAAATATTTTAGTAGTTTTCCTTAATTTTCACAAAGCCAAAATTATTTTAAATTATTTTAAGCTTCATTTGTACTATAAAAGATGAAGTATTGAATGAAAATACATATTGTAGTAGGAAATATATGGTATTGTGAAGGTATTTCTAATTTCTAAAAATTAGAATTTTGAATAAAACCCTATGGTGACACATTAGCTTGTAATGTGTCTCATCCTCCATTAAATCCCATATAACCTTGCCACCTCACCCAACACTTGGCTAGATTGGGAGGTAAGATGTAGGTGATGAAGATAATATGGATTCTGAGGGAAGAAAAAGAAAAGAAGAGAAAGACCAGCTCCTCTCCTCTTCCTCACGCAAGGGAACCCAGCACCATTTCCCTCTCCATCTCACGCAACCAGCAAGAATTCCACATCCCCCTTTTTCCTCCCGTTTTCCCACCAGAAGCAACCGATTTCCCTTCTCCTCACTCTCACTCTCATGCAACCTCCACCATGACCACCAGCTTCTCCTTCTTCCCCTCTAACCGAGCCCCAACAACTCCTAATAACCATCATCCCCCTCTTTACTGTAAACCCTAGTTACATCACCATGGGATGAAAGCTTAAGAGACTGATGTGGTCTTTAAAGAGAAGAAGGGCCAGAGATCTTAGATGGACTGAGTCAGGTAGGATTCTAACTAAATTAGATGGGATTAGTTTTAAAATCGCTTGAATTAGATTTTCTTCGATGTCGAAATTGACAGCATGGAGAACCACACGGCCGTGTCCAAGCCTTGTGGAAGTCGTGTCGTCACCACACAGCTGATTCGTGGCTGTGTGGCAGTCGTTTGACCCTCAGATGAGTCACACGGTCATAAAACGATTGTGTCTGTGTTGTTGGCTCCACACGGCCGTGTCGAAGTTTGACACGATCGTGTCGACCCTTCTTACGCGTCGACTTAGATGCTAATAAGCGTAATAGAATGCTTCCTGATCCACACGGTCGTGTGGAATCTCCAAACGATCGTGTGGCTAAGTTGGCTAAACCCTCACGTTCCACACGGCCGTGTGGAAAGTGAAACGGTCGTGTGGAAGGGTGACACGAGCGTATGGAAGGGTGACACTACCGTGTGGCCTAGTTCTTCTACATTACTGCTGTATTTTATTTCAACTCTATCCAACTTATTCAAAAATTCATAACTCCCAGTAGAAAACTCCAAATTTAATGATTCAAGATGTTTTGGAAAGGTCATGAAGTTAGCTACAACTCTCTAGAAGAAAGAAAATACTAATTTTGATTGTAAATAGGTGTTGATATGCTTATATTTTACACTTTATTTTTGCATATTTTGAAGTCATATCGATTGCCCATATTGCATATTTGAAACTTTAACGATGGTTTCTAGATGAATTTCACTATTTCTATGTGTTATTGGATTTTCAAGAAATATAGAACAATCAGGTGCAAATTAGAGCTATGAGCATATGCACGCATGTCGGAGCATTAGTGACTATAATACTGAGGAGCTTATGATGCTAGAAGAGAAGAAGATGCAAGAAGAAGAAAGGAGAAGAAGAAGAAACCAAGGCAAAGTCCATTTATCATCTCACTCGACCGAGTGGAGTAATCCACGCGATCGAGTGAAGCTGATACTAGCCTAGACCAAGCAGCCAGAATATATCAAAGTCACTCGACTGAGTGAGGAACCTCACTTGATCGAGTGAGACAGTCGGCCAAATCCACCCTCTGCCAGAGCAGCTGACTCGATCGAGTATCACTTTCACTCGACCGAGTGAATTGGCTACTAGACCGAATGAAGAGAAGAACATAGCGATAATTTTTGGAGCTGTCACAGGAAATCCTACTCGACCGAGTAGACAATCTCACTCGACCGAGTGAGATTGTAGCCAGATTTTTGAAATTAAGTTGTAACTCGGATTTTGGGTATTTGGGTTGACTTTTTGTTGGGGTTTAGACTTGTATAAATAGGAAACAAGGCAGCCCTTGCTGGGTGTCGTGAAGTTTATTTAATTTTGCTTTTGCTTTGGAGGCTATTGCTTTGAGAAGCCCTAGATCTTAATTTTATCTTGTGATTTTGAAGGCTTTGAGAAGATTGGTTTGTCTAACCTATTGATCTAATTGATTTGTTGAATATTTATTATTTAAATCTCTTTGCAATGATGAATCTTATTAACTCTATGAATCTTATTGCCATGATCATGTTTATTAGTGAGTAGTCTCTTTGTTCTAGGATAAGGGATGAACCCTATAGATCTAGGGTTTGATATATGAAATTCATTGAAACCCTTGTAGTCAATCTCTTGAGAGCTAAAATGCTTTTTCGAAAACATATTTTTAAACTCATTTTAAAATCTCTTGAGAGCTAAGCTATCCGATTCAAACTCTTGTAGTCAACTCCAAACACCCAGGAATTGATTACTCGCTTTCATAGCTGAGTCTCACTGAAAAACTGTTCTGGGAGTCGACTACCTACTGTGAGCAGAGTTTTCATTGAAAACTCTCTGGGAGTCGACTACCTCCGTTGGGAGTCGACTACCAGCTGCGTTTTGACTTTCCAGATTTTGCTCCCTCAATTACTCTTTGCTTGATTTGTGGGACTGAAGTAAAACGTTTTTGAATTTCAAATTCTCCTTTGAAACTATATATATATATATACTAGTCATAACCCGTGCCCTCGGGCACGGTTCATTTAAGATATCCCCTCAAAATATTTGTTCTCCCCAAAAATTAATTTTCCATCAAAAATTTAAAAGAACAAAAAATTAGTGGGCGCCTTCGACGTCCGAACGTCAAATGTATAATAGATATCATTTTGCTGGTCTATTATAAAAACAATTTCATGAAATTTGCAACCGAGGGATGCAACAAAACCATGAAAACCTCATATAAATTAACTATATGCTCAAATGCAGGACATGGGCTAGTATAAGATTTAAGATATAGTTACAAACTCCAAGTGGTTGTCCCTTTAAAGAGCTCATCGTTCATGTCCTTCAAATTGAGTGGTACATGTAAAACTTGCATATCTACCCAACAATATTCATATATCAGCCCAGATTGAGTTATTTGTTGATACATAGCTACACAATGCATTGCTAACAGTGGCTAGTATAAGATTTAAGATATAGTTACAAACTCCAAGTGGCTGCCCCTTTAAAGAGCTCATCTTTCATGTCCTTCAAACTGAATGGTATGTGTAAAACTTGCATATCTACCCAACAAATTCATATATTAGCCCAGATTGAGTTATTTGTACACAATGCATTGCTAACAGTGCTCTATATCATAACACAAGTGGACTAATCCAATCCTTCATAATTATCATTATGTGCAAGGCACATATGAAACGTTGGCCTTAATCACATACCGGCTGATAAGTTGACAGATATAAACAAAGCTATTATTTTCTGCGAAGAAAAGTTGATTCATCGATCATTTAAGCTTGAAAACAGAACCAACGACAAAATTTCTATTTATTGGAAATTAATGCTAGTTCAAGCTCTCCGGATCAAACGGATACCATAAATTAATGAAACTCCAAAAATACCAAAAGCATGCAAGAGCAATAAAAATCTACATCCAAAGCATAGAAATTGATCGAGTAAAGATGCATGGAAAACACTCTGCACTACAAATTTCTACTCAAACAATAATGAGTGCATTGTATATAATTGACCATATTTATCAAATAGTGAATCTTAGGAATATCAAAACCCTTCATCATTAGGAATTACAAACAAATTGACCCGGTCAACATTACAAACAGAAAATTACAAAACACATTGAACATTACAAACATAAAATTACAAAACACTATAACAGTACAACCAGAAAAATTACAAACATATTGACCTATTCTTTACGAAATTAAGTTTTGACTATTAATCCAAACATGAGCACAATTACAACAATGATTGCGCATGAATATAGGAAACAACCACACAGGAAATTTGCATCGAACAGTCCAATTCTTCAGGCTACAGTGGCGTGTTCTTCATTATTCCCTTCTCTTATATCATCTCTCTGCTCATTTCCGGCCCCATCATCGAACTCATCCAATCTTCAAGCTACAATAGCGTGTCATTCATTACACATTTCCACAAGTCAGGTGTGTATAAGTAACTCCCAAAAAATGATACCTGAAGTAGAGTACATTTTCAAAAGTCAGGTGTGTATAAGTGATTCACAAAAATATGAAATAAGCCCCTTGCAACTCATCCAAGATCAATTTGCCTAATTACTGTTTTCAGGAATTTGAAATAAGCACCTTGCACTTGGGGCAAATCTGAGACCAATTGCCTATCCATATAGTCGTTACAGATGATCGATAATAAGATAGTAGCATAATTTAATTGCAAAGTTAGTTGAATATAAACAAATATAATACTGATTATGCAAACTGGGAATCAGATCAGCTGCAATTTTTGTATAGGAGATAAGATTTATGTCCTGAGGAATATATGCATATTAATATTTGCATATCAGCTGCAATTTTTGTTCTGATAAATATATGCATATTACTATTTCAATTCCATCGAAGCTGAAAAATTAGCTGCAAAATTTCATGCACACAACCCACCTGCAGAAAACCAACTATCTTCAAAAAAATTATGGACTGATATGTAACATGGAAGATGAAAAAGCAGATCAGCGGCAAGTTGAAAAGGCAAATATAATACTAATTATACAAACTGGGAAGCAGAGCAGCTGCAATTTTTGTGTAGGAGATAAGATTTATGTCCTGACAAATATTGGTTCTTTCAATACCTATAGGGAGTATCGTATTAGATTTTGAGGTACTTGAGATGATATGACTGATACAAATTTGATACCATCCATTATATTTGTATACACATCATCCTGTTAGAATTTATCGGATTGTTGAATTTCACCTATAATCTTAGTAACTGCAAGCTTTTTAGAATAAGGCCATTTGATATCATTCCAATATGCTAAAAGATGATGCAGGTACCTCAAAGAATAGAACTGACGTTCACAAAATCAAAACTGTCCATTTCATATAATAGCACAAAAATGTGACCGATGCCTATAATTTAATTATCAAACAGGGGATTCAACGATATTTTCATGTATAGATCATTATTTTAAAAAAAACCAAAATTTGAGAGAGAGATAGATAGAGAGGATTACACATTAATTTCTTAATCAAACAATGGAGAATTGTTCCAGAATGCAATATTGAAATAAGGAGAAACTGATCCAGAATTTCATTGACCCATGGGGAACTAATCGAACAGTGGTGAACCCAATCCTATGAATTTCACTGACCTAGAATGCAAAATCACAACTTTTTTGTTTGAAATAAGCAACAAATTTCATTATCAAAGCTAAAATTTAAATAGGAGACTGACAAAACTGATTCTAAGCGAGAGAGCTTAATGGAGCCGATGGCGGAGGGTGAGGGTGTGATCATTTAGATGAATGTAAGAATTACAATAACAGCTTGCATGTATGAATTAGCAAGCTAATTTATTGGCATTAATGTATTAGCAGGCTAATTTATTTCCATACATTCACCCAAGGAAATGAATTAGCAGGTTAATTTATTGGCATGCATTTATGAAGTATGCCAATTCATGCTAATAACAGCTTTTAATAGCTAATTTATTGGCAAATTCATGCTAATAACAGCTTTTAATAGCTAATTTATTGGCATGAATATATGAAGTATGCCAATTCATGCTAATAACAGCTTTTAATAGCTAATTTTTTGGGAGACAAACAAACACCATTGTAATAACAGCTTGAATTATTAGCATGAATTATGCTAGCAAATTTAGTGTCAATGAATTATATGTGTTAATAAATTATTAGCATGCCAGCTCATTTAGTGCCAATGAATAGAACTTTTTGTGACTGAATTTTGCCAGCTAATTTAGTGTCAATGAATAGAAATTTTTATGATTGAATTATGCCAGTTAATTAAGTGTCAATGAATTAAGTGTCAATAAATTAGTGTCAATGAATTATTAGCATGAATTAGGCCAACTAATTTAATGAGATTTTATGTCAATAAATAGGCATAATTCATTCTAATAACAGCTTTTTGCCATAAGTTGCCAAATTCATTATTGGTTTTTATGCAGGGTTAATATGTTACCAAATTAGCCATATTGATTGAATTAGCAAGCTAATTTATTGCCAATTGATGGAATTAGCAGGCTAATTTATTGGAATGAATTAGCAGGCTAATTTATTGATTGAAATGGTCTTCTTCACCCATAAGTTGCCAAAGTGATTGAATTAGCAGGCTAATTTATTGGCATGAATGTATGAATTATAATAACAGCTTGAATGATTGAATTATCAAGCTAATTTATTGGCATGAATGTATGAATTATAATAACAGCTTCAATGTATGAATTAGCAGGCTAATTTATTGGCATGAACGTATTAGTATGTTAATTTATTTCCAAACATTCACCCAAGGGATTGAATTAGCAGGCTAATTTATTGGCATTAATGTATGAATTATGCCAATTCATGCTAATAACAGCTTTTAATAGCTAATTTATGGGGAGACAAACAAACACTATTGTATAACATCTTGAATTATTAGCATGAATTATGCTAGCAAATTTAGTGTCAATGAATTATCAGCGTTAATGAATTATTAGCATGCCCGCTAATTTAGTGTCAATGAATAGAACTTTTTGTGACTTCATTATGCCAGCTAATTTTGTGTCAATAAATAGAATTTTTGTGATTGAAATATGCCAGCTAATTTAGTGTCAATGAATTATTAGTGTCAATAAATTAGTGTCAATGAATTATTAGCATGAATTATGCCAGCTAATTTAATGGGATTTTATGCCAATAATTGGCATAATTCATGCTAATAACAGTTTTTTGCCATAAGTTGCCAAATTCATTATTGGTTTTTTGCAGGGTTAATATGTTACCAAATTAGCCATATTGATTGAATTAGCAAGCTAATTTATTGCCAAATTGCCAATTGATGGAATTAGCAGGCTAATTTATTGGAATGAATTAGCAGGCTAATTTATTGATTGAATTGATCTTCTTCACCCATAAGTTGCCAAATTATTGGTTAATATGGATAACACTGATCCTGCACCCACACTTGTTCATTATTGGTTAATTTCATTTGCCATAAGTTAATAGTATTTACGCAGGGTTCATATGTTCAAGGTGTCACAGAGTATAAAGCCTGAGTAAAATGTATTTTTTGGGAGAAACAAACAGCAAAGTTTCTAGGCAAAGGGGGACAAAAATCAATAATTCAACCTGCACTCACGTTTTTGTTTAGGATCATAAGTTCGCATGCAGTGTCATTCAATAATCTTGTTTGTGCAGTTTCATTCAACAAAACATCATTCCCCTTTTCCAAACGTGTGGGTGCAGGTGTTTGTAGCAGATATTAGTTAAGTAATGAGGGGATAATCGAACAATAGTGTCAGAAACATGTGTATTGTACAAACTTGGAAGCTGATGGTGGTGGTTGCATCAGTTTCAAATCCTAACACCATTCAAAGCAGGTTTCAGGCCTGTTTGGCATATTTAAATAGTGTTTTCACCTAGGTCTGTTTGGCATCAGTTTCAAATCCTAACACATGGTTCAATGAGCACATAATTGCTGCATGCAAACAGAGGGTGCATAAAAATAGCATTGGGCTGAATGTAAAAGAGGATTCAAAGGAATTATGAGGCAAAAAAATTTAAAAGAATTTAATAGGACAAAAAATTCAAAAAGTAGAGGTATCATGAGAACCCAACAATTCATCTCCCTTCACTGTGCTTTTTTGCACTACAACTATCTAGTCCAAATTCAAACAAATATATTTTACTCATTATAATCTTAAGTTACCCTTACTGTCAACTTAGCATGTTTACTTTCAGTAGACCTCAAATTGATGAATCAAAACGTTGCCTTAACTTTAGAACCTAATTCAACCTCTCACATAACTGTTGGTCCCATAGACCCCATATTATCATACAATCTATGTTCAAATTGTTCAATATTCAATTTCAATTGCATGGCATACGATCTTCAATAGCAAAGCGTCAAACATCCCTAAATTTGGATGCGATCTCAACTCTAAATTTGTGAAACAACGCTGATCATGCCGAATTTTAACAAAATTCCTACATGAATAAAAGCATTTAATCAAATTATTGGTGCCCTAAATGCATATAAACGAAATTTTAGCAAATAAAGTAATTCCAGAAGCCGTACGAATTCCAGTTCCCTAATTTGTCCAACTTTTACCAAAAAATTACCAGTGGAATCCCTGACTCAAATGGGAAGTTACCTACTTCAATGTGTGAGAGGATGATTTTTGGCTGGATTCAAAGCTTGGCAAACATGGCTTCGATCAGGGAGACACTTCCTCGAGCAGAATATTCTCCTTAAAAATCCCCAAAAGATTAAAAAGCACATGCGCTAAATGTAGTAAACATTAGTACAAATGAAGGTCAAAAAATAATCACATAACGCTTTGGAAATACCATTCTTGCATTGTTATCACTGATTTAAATTCAATGATGTCATTAAAAGTATTCATCCTTGCATGTAATCATGAGAAGTAATATTTCTTTCATAAACAATATAAATACCAATAGCATATACTCTCATTACTTGATATTCTTAGATGAAAAGCTCTGAAGCTGGCATAAAATGAAAACACCAATAGCCTATCTTCAAAACATTATAAGCAAAAAATTTATAGATTATATCATTTTGTGTTAATTTCAAAATTGAGACACCAAAAATTATAAATATATCTAGATACATTAACAACTAATACTTCATCACAATAAAATGGATTAAAAATTAAAATAAGATAGAATCTCACATCAGTGCCATCAATCGGCTCAATCGGCTGAATAAAAAGAGTCAGGATCATCATAGCAGTCCTCGTGGATAGTATATAATGCTGAATTTCCAAAGCAATTACTTCACCTGCAACTACAAATTTAAAGATATATAATACAAACAAAAAATTTATCAAAATTTTATATATATTGAGAGAGTGTGAAAGAATCTATCATACCCCAAGATGTGTTGTAATCAATTTAGTATGAGTGAGATGATAAACAAAACATAAAATGCTGATTGTGCTATATTTTCAATGCTAAGAAATTCGTTTGAGACTGCTTTTATCTTTTGGACTTGCTCTTCCCTTTTAAATGCATATAGCAAACATTTCATTATATTCTTCCATTTTTCATGTTCTGTTCTCTATATGCCCTTACTCATATGCTTACTATTGATGAACTGAATATCTATAAGAATATAGAAATTGTAATGGATATCTTATCCTGTTATATATTGTTTTGTCATCAGGACCTCTTTAAGCCCCACTATTAATTTAATTCAACATAACAAAGATTCAGAAAAAAAAATGTTACCTCGATGGAACCAACATATTGTGAAAATGCATTAGCTACGGCGGGATGATATGTGTGTAAAAGTATTCATCCTTTTAAATGCATATTGTAAAAATTTAGCAATTTGAACTGTTTCCTCCAATTCTGTACCTTCACCTTTGCAAACTGCAAGCTAGTCAGTGATGAAGATTGCATTGCCTTCAATCTCCATGGTTCGAGCCGCCACTGAAAATCAGAACAAAGATTTAATTTGTTACAATTAGCAAAACCAATCGAGGAAGAACAAACCAAGAAAAGATAGACGGCACATTTCTGAACAACTAAAAAATTTGCAAATAATAATCAATACTCATACAGCAAAATTCAAAGTTTGTAACAAAAAAATTCAGCAAAAACCCATTAAATTCCATGAAGAAAGACTACAGAGGTTATTCCAGAATGTAAGATTCCATTGCCAAGGAATCTGCCGAAGCATGTACAAAGTGCATCAATAAATCAAAAACAATCCTCATCTCTGCTCTGCCATTTGCATCGTTTCAAGGAGATAAATCAAAAACCCCAACATAATTTTTACATATGTGAGTATAAAGACATCTCATGCATATATAATGAAAACTACCTTCATCATCAGGTGCATAAGCCAACCCACTAACTGAGCAAGTGTCGAGAAGGAAATCCAATTGTCCCAGCTCCAAATGAAATTGGATGTAGGTTCTCTTCTTGTTCACAGCTTTTCGAAGCTAATCAGATCTTGATGAAGTATTTGCTATGCTTCCATTTGTTCTCACGTTCTCTTTAATATCAGATCGTGTTACATCATCATCGCTGCTTAGCTCACAGAAAGAATTTAATGGTTTTGGCATAAATATTATGCTTCATGCTAGAATGGAATTAGAAAAGGACAAAACAAATTTAATCATGGTTAGTGCATGTGATGCACAAATACTTCAAAAGTAGATAGACAACATTATCATGCATGTATTGGACATGTTGACATCATAAGAAACTGCAGAAACTTCTGTTGAATGTCCAAGTACTTGTAGTATCTTCTTGATGTTTAAAAAAATGCATTCTCGCTAGCAATATAAGCAATGACTATGAGATTTGAAATTCAATCTGAATTTTCATATACTGGTTCTCATGTAATCTATGCTTACAAATTTACATACACCTCAGTAAAGTTGGTTACAAATCTTAGTTACATACAAATTTACATACAAATTTTCATGTACTCATTGCATCGAGCACACAACTTTACATGGAGAAAACTGAAGAGTCAGTGTAAGCTACTCATTCCATGTAACATTCATTCCATGTAAGCTACAAATTTACTTACAAAAAATCCAATTGCAGCAAATTCCAAAATGACATTGAGGAATTTTTTATTAAAAACAGAAAGAATGTAATTATGAAGTAACTTTTCACTCCAATTAGAACATTGGGTTTTCATACAGTTTTTTAAATAAAATTTTCATATAATATGAAGAAAATTAAAAAATTCAATTTAATTTGCTTTATATATTATTCGTTATAATACTTTAGCAATCACAATTTTCATTAGCAACTTTCCATATGATCTTTTTTTCATCCACTCATGTGCATGGCACGTGCCGGGCAGCTATCTTAATATAAATATTGTGTTCGGTATAAAGTGAACATACCTTGCAATTCTTTTTGCCACACCCAATTACTAAAGTACTAATCCAAAATTAAACAACTTCTACCCTCCAATTATGATGTCATACTGTAGACACAATAAATAAACTGAATATCAATGCAACCCAGAATCAAGAGATACTTGAAAGCATACACCTTTTCTTGCTGGCAGGGGTCAAGAGAGAGAATAAACATTACAATTCAATATGTAGCAGGCAGAAAATAAACATTACAATGCAACTAACAAATGTGAAGAAATAAATTAATAACAGAATTTTTGCATATCAAGTTATCGACATGAGAAACAATTCAAGATATACAACAAATTCATTCATTGATGTTGATTGCAAAGGCCATTGCCATGAATCAGGTTGGAGACTTGGCCGAGTAGTAGTTTAGTTTTCTATACAAACCAGGCAATGGAGAGTACTTTTGCCTCAAAGCAAAAGGGTAATTTCGTTTTTTATAATTCCACAGTCACCTACATGTAAACAAAATTACCCTTTTTGGTTTTAATAATGGGCTTCCACGGCCACTTACCTCTGGTCTACTGCCAATTAATGATATGAAAGCACTCTGCTCTGCTTTCAATTAATAAGGCGCATGCTAAACACAACGTCTAATCATAGAATACTGATCATCTGATCGTCAACAATACACCATGTAGAAAGCCTTGTCAAGTGTTGGCATATCATTGGCTAATTTTTTGAGAGGAAACAATTGACATTAACCAACTTTATAGTTGAGTTTGAATGCAGTATATGAGGGAATATCCTTTGTCAAAGATGCTGACTGTGACCATGTTGGATTTATTTGATCCAGTGCAACCTATAATGCATGGACATTCCAATTGTGAAGCTGTCTCCTGTCAATAACATGCTCCGCATACATTTGGTACACTGTAATTTTTTATATGTAAAATTTAGAATTTTTGTGTCATTGTGACATCTTGTTCTTCCAGTGTTTGCATCAACATTTTTGTATATGTGCTATTTGCACGTTGTAGAAAAACCAGATACAATGGTTGAATTGAATACTATGAACAAATTAAAAATAAGGTATGCAGTCAATACCATTTCAACACCTCGTGCCAAGTTCAATCAACTACTATGAACAAATTAAAAAAATTTGAAAGAAAAAATACCAGCTTCTCAATTTGTTAATGAAGTATGCAGTCAATGACATTTCAGCACCTCGCACCAAGTTCAATCAACTACTATGAACAAATTAAAAATTTGAAAGGAAAAAAACCAGCGTCTCAATTTGTTAATGAAGTATGCAATCAATACCATTTCAGCACCCCGCTCCAAGTTCAGTCACTACAATTAAAAAAATTGAAATGAAAAAAACAAATATTACCGTGCAAACAAAGTGGTGGCAGATTCCTTTGTCGAGGGATCCAACCAACTGAATAAGAGGTCCATCAGAGGGATATGATGTGCATTATTCTGAGAATGAAAACCAAGTGTTTGTTGATATTTCCAATAGACATGAAAAGAATAAAAGAGAGATTCTTAAAAAAATAAGTGGGAGGGACACTTGGTTTATTGCTGAGACGTTGGTCTCATATTTCAAGTACTATTTCAAGTACCGTATTCAGGAAATTTAACTCAATTGTTCCATAAATAATGAGTTGGTCTCATATTCAGTAAAGCAAATTAAATTTAAAAAGGCAATATGAAAAAAAGAAAAATTTAAAAAAAAAAGTACTCTCAAATGAATGCAACTAAAGAATCAAACTAAACAAAAGGAGCAAAAATTATATGGCAAGAGGATATTTGAACTCAAGTGTGTGTAAAGGAGCAGAAATTATATGAAACAAAAGCAAACTAAACATGACCGAAGAGATATTGAACCCATTGCAATTAAACAAATGCAAAGTAAACATAATCAAACAAAAATAAGGAAAATGAGAAACTGTTGCAATTAGATGGAATCCCTCTACAATAAATCTTTTAATAAAGCATTGAACCGGCTCAAGAGCATTAATAGATTTGATCTTATCCCTAAACATGGCCAGCCAAATAAAATCCATTTCCACATCACCAACCAAAGATGCAACCAAAATTCTCAATCAAACAACCAAAAAAAGATCAGAATTAGCCTCTCAAAGCCCCAAAAAATGCAGAATTTAATGCATTCACATCTAAATCCAAACTGAATTCAATCAAACAACCAAACAAAATTCAATGCACTCAATATTAGCCAAACTTAACTGGAAGTGGATAATGGCTAGCCAAACAAAAACCATTTCCACATCACCAACCAAAGATGCAACCAAAATTCTCAATCAAACAACCAAAAAAGATCAGAATTAACCTCTCAAAGCCCCCAAAAATGCAGAATTCCATGCATTCACATCTAAATCAACCATATGTGAACAATGCCACATCTAATGATTCAAACTCTGTCTATATATCAGATATGAAATATTAATTAAAATCTTAAAAGACTTTACATCAAATCCAGACTGAATCCATGTCACTCACCTAAGATGTTCATAACCCATTGTCCTTTCATGCCTTCACCAAACGAAGGCTGAAATCTAAAACTTCTTTCGATGGTATTGATTGACATGTCCTGATTGCCTGGTAGAATTGGTTCTTGCCAACAAACATATTTGCAGGTGAGATTGAATAAAGGAAACTAAATTACCGAACTATAGAACACTTTCAAGCTGATGTGCAAGTTTAAGTGACATCCAGTTAACTTTAGAAATATATGATGTAATCATAAAATAAGGAGGAACTTTGTGCTTCTGCTCTAAACCCTATTTCAGGCCCTTCTTTTTTAGGGAAGCACAGTTCAATAACTACACCTTCACTTATTTCCCAAAATTATTCATGAAAAATTATGTAAAAGTGGAATGTAAATTTTATCACACATCAAATTTTAAAGCAATATTAGACAGATGCCAAAGTCTGTCAAAACAAATATCAGATCAAACATGATAAATATTTCAAACAGAAAAGTAAGAATTGCATGCCTCATAAGCTTTGAGCGATTATTCCACAACATCATTCTTCTCGTTTCCAGTCTTAAACTCCGCCAGGTACCGATAGTAGTCTCCCTTCCTAAAACCAAATAAAGGTTTGATCTTTAACTACTAAAAACCATCAAACATCAAAACAGATACCTTAAAAAAAGCCTAAGAAAAAAGCAATGCAGATCCTTAGACTACCACTCAAACAATCAATACCTCCCCGCATCAGTATCTGCTACCCTCAAAAATGCAATTAGCGTATCCAGTGCCTTCTCCTTTACAGGCACATTAGAATCTGAAACTGATTTTCTAAGCAATAGCCATAATGATCTGAAGCCTTGAAAATGGAATGGGTTTAAATCTGGAACCATAAACGAAATGGGGGAAACGATCAGTAACAATATAGATGTTGGGCAAAGAAAACATATTGATAAAATAGCAGAAAAATGCACAATCCATTCAACAAAACAATAATAAAGCCTTTTACCAACTACTCTAGAGTCAGTTATAAGAATCTTTTTTTTTCATTCGGTTCTATTAACAATCTCCTCTTTTAGGGAAGATCATTCTCATAACAACATAATAATTTGCAATAATTTAACCAAGGCTCCATATGCAATAATTCTCTTAAAATTATTTCCTAATTTTGTTTTAAAATAAAAAACAATATCATATTCACAACAACTAAAAGCATATAAGTATTGATATAAACAAACTTGTAGAATGCCAAATATTTTTGCCAAGCGTAAAACAAATGTTGAATCAGGCGATGACTCATCAGATGAGGAGTATTTACTTCTTCCAGAATGCCAAATATTTTTTAGCAGCCATGCCTTGTCTCAACTAACATGGTCATATCTCTTCAAACATGCCAAAAATGCAAAGAACCAAGTCCTGCAATTCAAGGGCTTTGTTAGGCAAAAGATCAAATAGGTTATGTGCATGAAAATGTAAGACCTCACATTACCAACAAAATATCAATAAAAGGATGCAAGCTTTCCAACAAAACATTTGCTCAAAACCCCATCTCTAACCTGGATGCGGCATACGAAGCTCCAGCCGCACTTGGGTCCCATAAAATGTGAAGGATCACTTAAAAATACGGAGCTAAAAAGCTTGATGAAGAAGGATCGCTCCAGATGCACTTGGCTCTTGTGCTTGATGAAGAAGACAGAACAAAAAAAAGCTGCCAGAATCATCGAGATAGGCAGTTGAGGGTTTTAGGGATGAAGAGGTTTTTTTTATACACAAGGATGAAGAGGCTGGAGATATTGGGTTTGTGCGTTGCCTGCTGAAGAGGCTGGAGGTTTGAAGATGAAGAGGCTGGAGGATTGTGCGTGATCCAGGGTTGAGGAAGAGATATTGAGTTTTCCCCCAAAAATTTCGAGTTCCCCCCATTTTGAGTTCCCCCCAAAATTCCAACGTGAGTGTGGCTGTGTTTTGAATTTTTTTATCTCAAGCTGTTGCCTGCGGGACCCGTGTGCGTACGTGGCTACATCCTGGCCTTTTCTAGAGTGAATCCAGGCCGTTCTTGATGACTGGGACAAACAAACTTATGACTGGACATATGACTGGGACAAAATTCAAAAAAGGTCCTGTTTTATAGAATAGATATATATATATATATATATATATATATACTGCAACGTCATCTATAAAATAATCAGTAAAGTGCTATGCAATAGATTAAAACATGCCATTGGTGATCTAATTTCCTCCAATCAGGCGGCGTTCTTGAAAGGAAGACTCCTATCTGATTGTGCCTTAATTGCTCTCGAGCGGATACGTGATTTTAGCAACCCCATGGGTGCTAGATCCTGTATCAAATTGGACCTTCTCAAGGCGTTTGACAGCGTCAATAGGGAGTTCATCTACTACATGTTACACCAGATGGGATTTGGCGGAAGGTTCATTAACTGGATTTCTGAATGCATCTCCACCCCGATGTTCTCGGTTCTTATAGATGGCTCTCCAGAGGGTTACTTCTCCTCTAATAGGGGACTGAGACAGGGTGACCCCCTCTCCCCCTATCTCTTTGTGCTGATCATGGAGGCCTTCTCCCTCCTCATGGCGAGAGCTGAAAGCATGCACTCTATCCTGCCTATGAGGCGTATGTGTTCTATCTCTCACTTGCTTTTTTCAGATGACTTATTGGTCTTCTGCCGTGCATATCCCCGTTCCATCACTGGGCTTAAGGAGCTTCTACACTATTTTAACCTACTCTCTGGTCTTACCATTAACTGGGATAAAAGCTCGGCCATTTTCAGCAAGGGTGTTCGGAATCCAGGTGGCCTCGCTTATGCTCTAGGAGTTAAAATGGTGAGATCTTTTACTACTTATCTGGGGTTGCCCCTATCCTCTTCGTATCCTAAAGCCACTGTCTATAGTCGCCTTATTGATAAATGCAAAAAGAGAATGCTCAGCTGGAGCTCTTCCCTCCTCTCTACTACTGGCAAAATTGAGTTGGTGTGCACTGTTATTCACGGGATTATTGCTTTTTGGATGCAATCCTTCTATATTCCTCCTTCTGTTATTCGTGCAATCACTGCCACTTGTAGGAAGTTCATTTGGGGTAAGCTACACATTTGGGCGTGGAATGATTTATGTGTTCCCAAGAAGGAAGGGGGTGTGGGTTTGAGAAGACTGGAAGACTTAAATGCTGCTTCTGGAGTTCGCCTCACTTGGAGGCTACTATCGTCTGACGGTATTTGGGCAAAATATATGAGATCACATTATAAGGCGACTATCAGAGATTTCTACACAACTAAGCCTAAACCAACTCAATCGGGAACATGGAAATTCTTGCTCAGGTATCGTAATTTCTCTCAAAATCTCATCAAACGTGTTGTACGTGATGGTTCTTCAACCTCTTTCTGGTACGACAACTGGCACCCTAAGGGCCCTCTTCATTTACTCCAAAACCCGGCACCTGGAACCGAATTGTTCTCAGTTCGGGATTTCTATTCTCCTTCGGGTTGGCTAGACCACCCCTGTATTCGGCAACTCCAGCCTTTGCTCCGTGATATTCAATTGCAGCAATCTATGGACACTTGGCGGTGGGCTACAGGAAAGCCTTTCTCCTTCAAATCGGCCTGGGAAGGTGTTCGTGAAGCTGCTCCTCCTTTCAGGTTCCATTCGGTTGTCTGGTACCCAAAACATGTGCCGAAGATGTCTCTTTCTCTTTTGAGAGCCATTCGTGATAAATTGCCTACTAAGGAGCGCCTATTCAACTGGGGAATTAGTTCCGATCAGAACTGCGTTCTCTGCGACTCTGGCTTTCCTGAGACCATAGACCATCTTTTTTTCGAATGCAGTTACTCTTCTTACATTATTAACAGGGGGCTCCTTAAAATGGGTTACTCTGGAAACCCTCCCCTTTCACTCTCGGGGGTATGTGAACTGATTCTGAGGCGTTATACCAAATCCGATCCTGTGGCACACCTGGCCAAAGCTTCCCTTGCTTCCATGGTCTGGCACATTTGGAAGCAGCGTAATACTAGGATCTTCGAAGGCAACAAAAAGAAGAAAACTGAGTTATTTGAAGACATAGCTTCTGATGTTATCATCACTTTGCGTGGCATTGATTTAGACCAGGCTTCTGATTATGCCCCTTTTTCTAACTGGGGTCTTATTGATTCTGGCTAATTATGTAATTTGATTTGACGCTGGTATCTTCTGTGGTTAATAGGACGTAAGGGGTGACGGCGCTTGTGCCATATCCCCCCTCTTTCTCTTACCCACTTTGGATTACCAGCGTAGATTATTTGTAAATATTTTGTATATCAATAAAGTCCCTTTTGCTCGCCAATATATATATATATATATATATATATATATATATATATATATATATATATATATATATATATATATATATATATATATATATATATATAGCAAAAAATGTACCTAAGAATGACCTCAGGTAGAGATATCTGAGCACACCCCCGCTGTTCGGGGTTTGTGAGTATTTTTTTTTGAAATTTTTTTTTTGCAGTAGCTAGATATACTTGTTATGTAGCTCTCCACAAAATTTCAGCTCGATCCGACACCGTTTGATCCTCCGTTCATCGATTTCAAAAACGTTGCGCAAAACTGTCCAGAATTTGGACAGTTTTGCGCAACGTTTTTGAAATCGATGAACGGAGGCTCAAACGGTGTCGGATCGAGCTGCAATTTTGTGGAGAGCTACATAACAAGTATATCTACCTACTGCAAAAAAAAAATTTCAAAAAAAATACTCACAAACCCCGAACAGTGGGGGTGTGCTCAGGTATCTCTACCCGAGGTCATTCTTAGGCACATTTCCCTCATATATATATATATATATATATATATATATATATATATATATACCCTTGAGAACAAATTTCAACACCAATCATTCTTGATCTAAAACTATTATTCTCAAAAGGTCTCATTATTCTCAATTGCTCTCGACATTCATCGTAGCGAAAGCTATTTTTAATATTCTTTGATCTTACTTCTTTCACTCTTCTACGAATCTTTTTAAAGATCATAATATTTTTGGCTATTGAAAAATTGTTATTCAAAAACCTTCTTTTTGATTTCATATTCTTCGAAGGATTTTTTAGAATCAAGATTCTAGATCATAATGAATTCATCTATATTCTTTGTGTGATATAAGAACGTTTTAATTCTTTTAGCCACATAAGCACAATTGCAATAATATCTTGGCTATAGAATTATATTGGGTGTAGACCAATCTCCACTAATTATTGCGGTGAATTGGATTTTTGATCTTTTACTTGGAGTCCCTTTGTGATAAGGGTTATGGAAAATCCTAGTCAAGATTAGGTGGTTGGAAATCCTTGTAGGGATACTAGGTCGTTGGAAATCCTAACAAGTGGAGTTAGATAATTGTATTGCTAAGAAAATAGTGGATTAAATCTCGTACCGGATTGGTTGGGGACTGGACGTACTCAGGTTGCGGGGAACCATGATAAAATCGCTGTCTTTCTGTGTGCTTTCTGTGTTTGTATTTATTTACTTGTGCAAGCAATTCATTTGTTGTTTATATATTCTCATTGTAATTCGTTGTTAATATTTTATAAAAAAGATTGTTTTTTTATTCTGCTGTGTAATATCTTGGTTGCTTGTAATTAATCTTCATATTTGTGTAAGTTTATCTTGTTGATTAAGGACCAAGCGTAGATCACTCTACTTGGTTCCTTAGGCAACATTGGAAGGGAAATCTATTGTGTTATAATAATCAACGAAATTTTTTTAACTTATACACCACTATTCAACCCCCCTTCTAGTGTGGTTTGCTATCCACATGATCCAACAGCATTGTCATATGATTATTCAATCAATACAAGGGGTTTCAGTGTTAATTCAATAATAAAATGTTATCAATCACATATCCTCCATAGAATATGAGGGCTAGAGTCCAACATATCCTTGGTACGTTATTATATCAATCAGGGCCTGCTCATCCGAAGCCAAACTCATCTATTATACATTTGAGGGATGTTTTTAATTGGTTTACTTACGAGGACAAGCTGACTATGACAAAAGGGTTGATATAACGACAGTTCAGATTTAATCTTGAGAAATGAATGGTTTAGATGAGAGTTAGTGAAAATTTTGGGGGAAAACCCTAACCTTAGCCCAAAAAATCTGAACTCCATCTAATCACACGGAACGCTGATGTGGCGATCACGCAGATCGCTGATGTGGCATTTAATCCCATTACATGTCCTCCATTCACTCCTCGTGCTCTCTCTCTCTCTCTCTCTCTCTCTCTCTCTCTCTCTCTCATCCCCACTCCGTCCAGGCCTTCTCTCTCTCCTTAGTTCTCTCTTGCTTAGCCCCACTCTGTCCAGGCCTTCTCTTTCTCCTCAGTTCTTACAAAACAACGAGCGAGGGTGTGTTCAAGCTTCGAATTGGGGAAAGGTGAAGCAAGTTCTTACCCCCACTCTGTCCCCTTCTCTCTCTCCTCAGTTCTTCCAAAACTATGAGCGAGGGTGTGTCCGAGCTACCAATTAACGAGAGGCAAAGTAAGTTAGGATTAGGCTTTTTTGCTCCATTTCGAAGAGAAGTAGAAGATAAGTGTGGACCAAATCATTTCGAGCTCTAATGGGAATTATTTCGAAATCATGGAGGGCTCCGTCATTGATCAAGACCAACCCAAAATCTAGCGACAATCAGCATTAGCAGCCTTCATCGTTTACACCCCTTATCCCAAGCTGGACCACACCAACGTGGTGCCTTTCCTATGGTTGAGATGTCGAGATCAATCACTATTGGTGACTACCAATCCACCACCATGCCACCGGAGTCCAACACATATGTCACCCCCACTCCCACCCCTGCGTCTACAACTACAAAGTGTATGCTCCATTCTTCCTCTTGATTTGAATATTTGTTTTGAATCATTTTCCCCATCTATTTATGAATTTTGCTGACTGACTAGAATTTGAGGTTTTCACACAAAACCGTGATTTATTGATTCACATCATCAAAAATCTTGCGTTTTGGGTGTTTTTTGCTTTTTTTGCCCTTTAAATTGATGAGTTTAAATTTAGCGCTGATTAAATCGGTTAACTAGGAGTATGAATTTTAAACTTCTTCGAAATGAATCCTTTTTGATTTGATAAGTTATATTTGTACTTCTAAATTAAATTGGTTTACTAGGTTAATTTATTAATTTTGGTATATTTTTCTCTGTTTTTCTCCTTTCTACTTCTATAATTATTAGTATGTGCAAGCCTATATTCGTGCAAGAGGCCAGCTTTCAATCTTTTTGGTTATTTACTGGGGTTTAGATTAAAATGCATTGGCTTGGGTTGTATCTGGGGAAATTTAGGGGGTTTAACGAGTTAGGGCTAGCTGTTCAATTAAGGAGAGTTAAGCGCTAATATTGTGTGATTTGTTGATGGCCCGGTCTTTCTAAGAGCAGGAAGAAGAAGTTCTCGAATAACAAGCTTTTGCTCCATCAAGGTGCATTTGTAGGCAGACCCATTTCATTTCTTTTGATTCTGAGTGTCAAAAAGACAAGGGAAGTATTGATTCGATCATGTTCCATACTGGTAATAATCCAAAGTATATTTGTTGGAACTGCATTCATTTTATTTCTCTTTGACCTGCAATTTAAGTGAAATTTTGGTTTCAGAAAATTATGTCAAATTTTTGCACTGGGATAACTAGCAATCTCAGTATATTGGGGCTACATTCATTTTAGTTCTATTTGCCGAAAATGGACATGATAATATCATGGAAGGTAGGTTGTTGAATCTTCTTGACTTTGGCTTGACATGTGCGTTAATATTGATATTAATAAATGTAAAAATCTTTAGGCTAAATAGAATATTGATACACATAGTTGTGTGCTTAAAAAATTATTTCATTGTATGAAAGTAGATAAAATTATGTTCATTTTTTAATCATTATGAAGCACTGAACACACCTCACGTTTTTACTTGATTAGTTATATTCCTATATTGTTCATTAAAATTATTGATAAGCTTTTTTTATAAAAAGAATGGCGTATATAAAGTTTGTTATTCTTCATTACCTGCTAATCACATTTGTTTAATAAATATGTGCAGATATGTCGGTATTACCATGGTGATGCTGAGATGTTCAACTCCCAGATTATTATAAACATTTTTCTTTATTTGACTTTGCCTTTAAATTTTTGTTGAGTCATGGATGTTTCTCCTACAATGTATGTGAGTTGATATGTGTTTTCTTGCAAATTTTGTGGAGCATTAAAATTTTGTGATATGGTATAATGTTGATGTATTGCTGGAGAGGTGGTTCTCATCTTCTGGCGTAACATATATGACATGTAAAGTTCAATGGTATTGCTCTCTTTTCTCTTTTTGGTATCATTCTATATGTATAATTTCTATCTTGTTCAAAACAATCATAACGACAAAACCCATCTCTTTTTGGTACTATTACAATTTAAGTTAAATGTCTTTTAAAAATCTTTTCATAATTCTTAAGATTGGAATTCTACTACATGTAACCTAATAAAACTCCTAATCAAAGAAAACATTTTTATACGGAGGCAATATTTAACGAAAAGCTAAATGTGTGGATCGGCTAGTCCCACAAGAAAGAGTCCAAAGTCCAAAGTCCAAATTATACAAATTTGCAGCTTAAAAAGGAAAATACAACTTTGGAAACCCCGTGGGTCCCATAAGATATCTCCAGCTTCAAGCATGGCCTCCGTCTCCATGGAAGTTGGTCTTCTTTTTTTGACATTTACATAAATTCCTCACTAAAATTTCACTTAAAAATAAAAGAAAAGTGCGGGAAATAAACTGTGGGTATAAACGGCCAATCCAAAAACCACATTTAGCAATTCATGCAGAAATATTGTGCTCATCAATATTTTCATTCACAGACATCACAGGCAGTTATATTCACATGAGGATAAAATATTTAATCGCTTAATAATTATTGGACCACTGGGCAACGTCATACACCGTTAGGTTAGGTGACTAATGGTAGAGTGGTCGCAGGATCTTCCTAATTATTAAGTTTTTAAATATAATGCACAACCACGCATATAATATCCACAGAATTTGCCAGTGATGTAAAGCATGTAAAAAAGATTTTTACAGAAAAAATCATTACAATGCAAGGGTTGTATGGGTTTAATCAATCAAATTGAATAAGAGCCCAAACTTGACATTTTCATTTCAGAAGGAAAAAGGGTTTTCCTTTTTAAATCATCCCAAATAACCCCCAAAAGTCCCAATAAGCCATTATATGCCCGATAATAGCCCCATAAATTATCGTCATTTTTCACGAATTAATAGGTCCTCAAACGCCCTTTTTAAATAATTTTTGGCCCAAAAAAAACTTTTAAGGCTTATATTTAGCCCTTTTAATTGTAATTTGCCTCTTTCCCTTTTTTTTTGAAAATATGGTCTGCGGGTCTGAAGCCCGCAGAGTGGTTACGGGCTTCAGGCCCGCAGCCTCAATCTGCTTTTTTTTTTTTGAAAAAGTAGTCTACGGGCCTGAAGCCCATAGAGCTGTTGCGGGCCTGAAGCCCATAGAGCTGTTGCGGGCTTCAGGCCCGCAGTCTGAATTTTTTTTTTGAAATGGGCTTCAGGCCCATTCGTGTTGAGGGGCGGCGGCTAGGGTTAGCCGCCGCCGACCCTCACTGTACCGCCGCCGGGCGACGGTAAAAAGGGAGACCCCCCTTCATGGGGTGTTGGTAGCGGCGCTGCCCCCCTCCAGGGGGGCGGCGACGACGGTGGCCCCCCGTTGCCGGTGGGGGGCACAGAGCGATGGCGCCCCCCCCGCTGCAGGCGGGGGGGGGGGAAGCGAGCGGCCCCCCGCTGCAGGCGGGGGGCACGAAGCGTAGGCGGCCCCCCCGCTGTGGTCGGGGGGAGAGGTGGCGGCCCCCTACTGCGGGCGGGGGGGAAGGGCACGGGCGGGGGGAGCACCTACAGCCCCCTGCTGTGGGCAGGGGGCGTGGGGACGGGCACGGGGCACCGGCGGCTCCCCGCTGCAGGCGGGGGCATGGGGCACCGGTGCCTCGGTGCTACAGGCGAGGCCACCCCCCTTTTCTGGGGGGGACGACGATGTGGGAGGGGGGCGAGCTTGGCCGGTGGCAAAGCCGTCGGCGGGCAAAATCTAGGGTTTGCACAAAAATAAAACCCTAAAATTTTAATTTTTGGGATGAAAAATTCGTCGTTTTCAAGGCGACAATCGATCCTCATATCAATCTTGCGAGATCTAGGGGAGGGGCAATCATACATATGATTAAAAACATCATTTTGGTGATTTTTACCGCTATATCCGTCCTCCGGATATAGCGACGGTTGCACGAAGCCCTACGCAGATGACGGCGCTCGATTGAAGAAGCCTTGGACCGCGCTCGTGGATCTCCCATCTCCTCTTTGCCTTCGCCTTCGCAACGAACGAAAGAAATTTTTGTGGAAAGAAAAATTTTAGAGGCTCGTGCTGATAACGTGTTATGAATCAACTCTTGGGGGAGGAGCCCCCAGCTCTTTATTTATAGGCAATTGGGAGAATACAAAGATGGGCTTACAATGATATTGGCCTATCTCTAGGATAGCCCAGAATCTCACCTAACTACGGTTAAATAACCGTTCACAACATGAAACATAAAGAGAAATAAAATAAAAATAAAAATAAAAGTGTGTGAGTACACTCACTCCCCCAAGCTAATCATCACATTGTCCCCAATGTGCAAAGTGTGGCGCATGGACATGTAAGATATTGGTGGGTGGGTGTGTATGCTAAAATGATGCAAAATAAAAGAAAAATAATAAAATAGAGTCCTAATGCATCTATATGATAGCTAATAACTAAATGCAAGTCAAGCATGCAAAATGATGATATGTATGCAAAAACGGTCAAAATACACTCTCCACAAAGCTGGAATATATGGTACCCGGATAAGGTGAAGACAACGGGGCATACAAAAATATGGGGAGAGATGGAAGCAAAATGCATCATGCATCAGAATCAGACACCGACTCAGAACCATCACCTCCCTATGGTAGGAGTGGGGGTGGTGCGTGCTACTGATGTTGCTACGGCAAAAGGCCGAAGATCTGGTTCAGCATCTGCTGAATACCAGGAATGACAGCAATATGGGGCAGCATGGTAGCAACAGTGTAGGTAAGGAATCAAAAATCTATTCCCATCCTAGCTTGTAACGACTGGTTTTCATGTATTTGGATTTATTATAATATAATATATGTTTTGGTGGATTTTCTCCTCATGTGTGGTTTTCATCTCCGTGACTTTCATTTTTGATCGTTTCGTCGTGTTTTCTCGTTTCTTCCTTAGGATCGTCGATTTCGGAGTAAGTCATTCGTGACGGGCTTCATAGCGGTCGTATCTTACTATTAGATCAAGCCTAGGAGTCTTAGGAATCGATCCCGGGGCTCCGCGCTCCGTATCGAAACTTTTCGTGCTTATTAGCCGGTGTAAGAAGGGGCACCGACCGACTAGATGACGATCCAGTCGGTCGGCAATCCTTCTTGGACCGACTAGTTGGCTTTCTAAATTTCTCAGGAGTTACTGTTTATCGTTAGTCGGTCTAAGAACGTTGGTTGACCGACAAGGTTGCAAACTAGTCGGTCGACAATGCTTCTTTAACCGACTAACACATCACCTAAATTTTAGTATCAGTACATTTCATTCTTAGTCGGTCTAAGTTCATCTTTCGACCGACTAGTTGTTAAACTAGTCGGTCAGTCGTTGTTCATAGACCGACTAAATCCAAATCCTATTTTCGTTCAGAAGTTACTGTTTACACTTAGTCGGTCTGCGTTGGTCGACCGACCGACTAGTTGCCAAACTAGTCGGTCAGTGGTTGCTCTTTGACCGACTAATCTGTGTTAAAACCCTAATTTCTGGGCAGCCGCCAGCCCATCCTATTTAAACCCCTCCCAAACGTTTTCTTCTTCCTCCACTCGACCCAAAACCCTAGTTTCTCCCCCATTGAGCCCCCTTCTTCCCCAAAACCCTTATTCCTTCATTCCAAGCCCAAGATCCATCATCCAAACCATCCTTCAACACATTCTACCCATCATCTTCCCCAAAATCTCATCAAATCCCCCAAAATCCCCCAAAAACCCTAGTTCTCCAAACTTCTCCATTCGTTTCCAGATCTGGTCCCTAGGTTCTCCGGAGTGTTTCCTTCGCCTCCTCACGGTAAGAAATCGATCTCTTGATGTTTTCATAACCTATTTGTATTTTTATGAAACCATAATGAAATGGATGTTGTTTTGATGATTGTTTCCCCTTAACAGCGATTTCCCCGTAGTTTAGCATCCGCGAGACGAACCTTCGTGATCGTCATCCCCGGTGCTAGGCAAGTGAAACTTGCCACTTAGGGTTTAGGCCATGTTTTAGGCCATTTTGCTTGTTGTAGGCGTAAAAGAGGCTAGGCGACGAAATGATACTCGCCTAGGCGCAAAATTTAGGAACTAGCTTGACAACGAAGCTAGATTCGACATTTATCATGTTGCACAATTACTATGTCATGTTTAAATTCCATTAACGGTACGCAAATTAATTGTCATGTCATTGCATTCTTTAAGTGATCCCGTGATTGCGTAGCATCGCTACAATACTTGTGTTTCCTGGCTCGTGACCAGAAGCGGGCATAATAAGTTGCTAACCCCAACGCTCGATATTGAATTGTGAACTAGGAAAAACAAGCTCCCGTGCGGGGCAACCCTGGCTCACTTGCTGGGCTCATGTACAGGGACCCTGGCTTGTTTACGTGTGGGATGGGGTAAGGTTAAGCGGTCATTCAACTGGGGGTCTGCCTGATCAGCAACTGTAGTTGTAAGGCGTAAACTCTGGGGTGGGGTAGTGTTTAGTGCCGATCAGCGTGAATGTTATACCATTCAGCTGAAGGGCGTAAACATCTACAAACAACAGTGAAACGTGAATAGTGAATTGATTGAGATTGTTAGTAGCTTGGCTACTCTTGTCTTGTCTCGATACTTGTTCTCTTGTACTTACTGTTCACCATGTCTTAATTGTGCACTCATGTTATAACTGCCATGTCATGCATACTAAAACTGCTAGGTTGCTAGTTGCCTTACTTTCAGTTTCCTTGCCCAAGTCCTTTAGACTTGCTGACATGTGCCCCTTTACTCTTTTGGGTGACACATGTTAGATCCTGAGCCTGAGTACCTTGTTGAGGACGAGGTGTTTGCTGACGCCGAGCCCGAGCCTGTGTTTGACGGGGAGTACGTGGACACTGGGGACCAGTCCTAGTGTCTCTGTTGTGTTTTCCCTTTTGTTTAGACTGTTATTTTGTTGTCGGTGCGTAGCACCTAATACTTGTTGCGGTGTTGTTTTTGTTGGCCTTGTTCTGGGCCTTTGACTCTTTATTTTAGCCTGGTGGCTTTTCTGGATGTTGAACTTATTTTCATGTTGGACAATTTGTGAGATATGAGATTTTATTTCAGTCTCTCCTTGTGTTATTATTGTTGTTCTGTTGTGGTTACAGGGACTTGCTTATGTTTTATTGACGCTTATCGGGTTTGGGGCTTCACAGCTCCACTCTCGTGCGGACCTTTTCACGTCTCGCCTCCATTTTAGGGAAGCGGGGCGTGACATAGCTACTGCGGGCTCGAACGTGTGTATGCACGAAGAAGTGTCATCAGTAGTGGAAGAAGAGGGACGTACACCGACAGATCTCCCTCGACCTCTAAAAATGTGTGTGG
>CM061133.1:90661128-90804747 GCA_030789695.1 Scilla litardierei
TTAAAATTTAAATTAATTTTAACTTGTTGAGTGGGCTTAGCCCATAGATATTCTTGAAAATCAATAAACAAGTATCCTAACAGGCATGAAGCCCGCGAACACAAATTAATTTATTTTTAATAAATAATATTAGTATTCCTCTTATTTTGTTGGTCCTGCAGCCCACAAAGAGTGTAAAAATATACATAAATAAAGAGGAAACATGCTTAATAGGCCCGAAGCCCGCTGGCATAATATTATTTTAAATAATTTCTGAAATCTTTTTAATATATATATTTTTAATATATATTAAATTCAGAAATTACCGAATAAATCCCAAAAAATTCCAGAAAATCCTAAAAATTTGGGAAAATTTCTGGAAAATTCCTGAAACATCATGAAAGTAATTGGGAGGGGGTTACAATAAATATTAATATTTTGGGGGATAAAATGTTATTTGTCGTTAACGATGAATGACATGTTGTTCAGTTTAAATTTTTCTTAACATAATCTAATTGACACGGCGCATACTGCGGATGGCCAGAAGCCTCCGTCGCCACCACGTACCCATAAAAATTTTCTTTTTTGGGGTTAAATTCCCATGAAATTTTTGAATATGCGTCATAAAAATTCAAGACATCTTATAAACAACTAGATTAATGCACAGTTGGTTTAATATTTTGTTTGCATGTTAAAACTTAGTCTATTTTCTTATATAACTATTTTTCAAGTTAATACTCATACTAAGATTAAATATTATGGCAAAAACAGATTAAATAATATTTCAACAAGTTTAAATATCATACCTTTGTTGAAAATTGAACCTGAAGTTCAAATCATATTAAATGTCAAAACAAAACAAATACGATTGATGATGCGAAAATTATAACCGCTATCTTTATAAAAGATGCACACTTTGCAGTAAATAGATCTATAAGATCTATGGTCTATATAAACCAATATGGACACCAGTAGATTTCCATAATACCGCTAAACTCTATAAGAGAGTACTCTCCTTTATTTTTACAAGGAAAGATTTTTTTAATCTAGCATTGAATATAAGCATATGCCTGAAGTCGTGGCTTAATAAATAAGTGAGAAATATATTACGTACCCACGTATTTGTTCCCTTTGAGCATGATAAACTATCCACATAAAATTTGAACGACTCAAGAAAATGGCATGAAGCCATACTCGAGCATTCAAATAGACTTTTAAAAGTCTCTAATTAATTAGAAAAGTGGAAGTATAAAATAATTTGCTCAAACCCCTGCTTATGTCTTCTTAGTAAGACTAATTTTCATTGTCCTTTATATATAAGGAAAATTGAAATCAGTGCAAGTTTGGGATCAAATATGACCTGAAATAAAAAATAAGGGAAAATATTACATACATCGATATGGAGTAGGAAATGGCAAACTAAGATCAGAACCAGAAGCTCTGATAAGTACTCATAATGCTTTTGCAATATGAAAAGTAATTAGTTTATGCCATTGAAATATATATACATTGCTAGTCTAAACCGATGAAAGTCGACCTACTTATTGTATAATTAGTCACTCCTAGAGGACAAAAAAATTTTATAAACACAATTTTTAATCTGTTGCCATAACATATTTCATAGTGAGTTTAAGTGTTTATATATATATTTAAAAAGTATTTTACAGTATAAGTGACGTACGTTTATATTTCATACATTTACGCATGTTTTCTTCCATGTTTTTCCGTATTTTACCGCCGTCTTTTATTCGTTTTCTCGTGTTTTCTTGTGTTTTCTTGTTTTCTTTCACTTTTCCGTGTTTTCTGTGTTTTGCAGGAGTTTGCTGGCATTTGGGGCGTAAAACGATGATATCATGTGTCCCCGGAGCAACGGGAGGAGTCACGCGTGATCTAGTGGGTCAAACGACGAAGATTACATCTTTCAGCCCCTCACCCGGTCGGTTGGTCATCTCCAACCGATCGGGTGATGCACGAGTGCACCACCCGGACGCAGCTTGGAGCTCACGAGAAGTCACCCGGTCGGTTCAGCGACCGGGTCAGAAGCTCAATGTCTCTGGAATTCGGAGCTGATTGCCAACCGATCGGGTGACCTTCACCCGATCGGTTCACCTGTAGCTGAATTTCAACAGCCAAAACTCGAAGTTCCAAGTGGTCTCCACACCCGGTCTGCACCAAGATCCAACCGGTCGGCACCAAGATCCAACCGACCGCATCCAAGATCCAACCGACCGGTTCATACTGACCGGGTGAAACCCCGCTTTGCGCTGTGATTTTGTGAAGCGGCTCACCCGACCGGTTGACTTGTCAACCGGTCGGGTGATGTCGTTTTCTATAAATAGAACCCTAGGTTTCCCAGATTTGGGAGTTGGTTATTTTTTACTGTTTTCTTCATTTTGTGACGGCTGTAATTTTCCCGTTTTTGTAAGTTTTCGGATCTTTGTAAAACTTTAGTATTATCTTAATTGCTTTACTACCATTACATTTCTATTTTCTGATTATGATTTTGACGGTCCATTTTCATTTAGATCGCTTTTTAATGAATATTTGTGAGTAGTTCCCATATCCGGGATTTTGGCGGAAACCCCTTCGTGGGCTCTTCCCGATGCGTCCATAGGGTTAGGAAATCAATAGGGATTAGGAATCTAACGGTTACGCGGGGTGTTTTATTGTCATCGGTGGGAAAAAGACCGCCTTTGACCGTTGGGCCAAGGGGGAATAAACTTGGCGGTTGACTCCCTAGCCATAGCTCACGCACTTAGCGTAGACGCCGAATCCTAGCGCGCGGGAGCGGCAGGACGAGATGTTGGGAGTTATCATTGCGAGCTTAGTTCTCCCGGAGTCGATCAGTGTTAATGGACATGGGAGTGCCCACTGATCGAACCCGGGAAGTCCGGCGTATCGTCCTAGGCACCGACCGGAATATCGGGCCCATGGGATAGCGGTACCACTTTTAGAGGCAACGTCTGACCATTAGACCCTAATTCCGATCGCCATCCTACCCGTAGGCCGTATCGGCGATAGCCGCTCGTTGGGGTCAAAACCAGAGTCCCGGGTTTTTCCTTCATATTGTCTATACCTTGCATTCCTTTACTGTGACAACCCATCATCCGATCTGGGCTAGCTCGCCCACGGGGTGATTTTGGTCCTCTTTGTCACAAGCACATCCTAGCCTCCATGTGTTCGACCCCCAAGCCACACTACAACACCGTGCGCTTGCGGTTACAAATATCTAAACCTCCACCGGGTCCCCCGGCCATTTGCGTCTTGCAAACCGGGGGCACGTCAAGTTTATGGCGTTGTTGCCGGGGAGGCAACGTGCTTGTTATTTTAGGATCTCATGAACCCTAGTGTCTAGCTCTTATCCCTACCTCGCGATAATTTTTGCATTCTTCTTTTTCCTTTTTATTTTCTTTTTTTTATTTTTTTTATTTCTTATCTTATCTGTTTCTTTCCCACTTGTCGCTTCACGGGTGTTTGTTGTTTTTCATGCGCAGGAGTTCAAGAAGTCTCGACGACTTGATCCCCGTTGATCCAGAGATAAACGCCACCCTTAGGCGTTTGGCCACCGAGAAGCGAAGAAGAGATGATCCTGAAGCCATGGGGGGAGAACACCTCGCCTCACAAGTCCCTGTTGGAGTACTCGATGCCTTCCATCGAGTCCACCTCCGCCATCCGTCCTCCAGCTATTACGGCCCAAAGCTTCGAGCTTAAGCCATCTTTGGTGACGTGGATCCAGCAGGATCAGTTTTCAGGTGCACCCATGGAGAGCCCGATCGAGCATCTAGACTCCTTGGAGAAATGTGACACCTTCCGGATTAACTGTGTCACAACTGAGGTGATCTGACTAAAGCTGTTCCCCTTCTCCTTGCGAGATAAAGCCAAGCTGTGGCTTAGGGGGAAGGACCCGAATACATTCAACACCTGGGAGAAGCTCTCCAATGCTTTCCTGACAAAGTTCTTTCCCCCAGGGAAGACCATGAAGCTGAGGAGCGAGATCTCCTCCTTCTCCCAGGCCAGCCACGAGTCCTTGCATGAAGCTTGGACGAAATACAAGGAGATGCAGAGAAGATGTCCCCACCATGAGCTCCCCAAGTGGTAGATCATAAACCTGTTTTATAATGGGTTGAGGGACGATTTAAAATCTTCCATGGATGCCGCGGCTGGAGGGTCCTTCATGTCAAGAAGCGAAGAAGATGCCGGGCAAATTTTGGAAAATATGGCATCAAACAATGAACGATGGTGTGACGAGAGAGCCACACCAAGGTCTGGGGGCATCCATAAAGTGGAAGACGTCGACAAATTGTCAAGCAAGTTTGACTTGCTGTCAACCCAAATCTCCGCATTGATGGTAGGCGCCGGTGGCGCCGGTTCACAACAGATTGCTGCGGTAGAATCCGAAGTTTTTGGAGAGTTCGATGGTGGTGACATCTCACCACCGTTGGATCAGGCGAGCGCATTATTTTACAATCCTACGGGGAATGCGCCATTTCCACCACGAACCAACTCAAACTCGGCCTACTCTCCCAACAACCAGAATCATCCGAACCTCAGTTACCGGGCACCTTACCAACAACCGGCTCAGCAACAACATCAGATATATCAACCGGCTAGGCCCCAGCACCAGTTTCAACAGCAGTAATTTCAGCAGCAACAACCTCCACCGCAGTATCAACAGTATGCTCCTAGGAATCAGCAGCCCACCCAGCAGCAATACGGCCAGCAGAGGGCCATTTCTCCGGTTGAGTCCCTCTTGACTCAATACATAGCCAACCAGGAGAAGATCATTCTGAAGCTGGAGATGGGACAAAGAGTGCTCACCGATCAGGTGACCCAGCTGGGGTTGCAAGTGGCTAATCTTCAGAGACCTCAGAATCTTTTACCGCCACAGCCTGAGGTGAACCTGAGGGGGGTAAATCGGACCTTGGCGCTCACACATGAGCATGAGAACGTGTCCGCCATCGTCTAGAGGAGTGGAACTCAAATACCTACAAGAGAGCCCCCCAAAGGACCGGAAGCACCGTTGGTCGTGGAACGACCAACTGAGAAATTAAATGACGACGGTGCTTCGTCACCCAAGACAACTACTCCAGAGGGAGTTAATAGAGAGGAGAAGAAGAAGGATGAGGAAGGGAACCCGAGAGAATTCAAGCCCGTTGTGCCTTTCCCACAACGGCTTGCCAAAGCCAAAATCGATGAGAAGTATGGCAAGTTCTTTGCCATGGTGAAAGATCTGAGCCTACAAATCCCCTTCCTCAAGGCCATAGAGACAATCCCCTCATATGCCAAATTTCTGAAAGACTTGGTGACACGGGGATCTAGAAAAGAGAAGGTCGTGTTAACGGCGGAGTGCAGCGCACTCATTCAGCGTGCAAATCCGCCCAAGCTCAAGGACCCCGGAAGTTTCTCCATCCCTTGATCTATTGGGGAAGTGCAAATCCAGAGGGCGCTCGTCGATCTTGGTGCGAGCGTCAGCTTAATGCCCCTATCGTTGTACAAGAGAATAGGGATGGGAGACTTAGAGCCCACCGGCATGACATTACAACTTGCTGACCGTTCGGTCAAGTATCCGGTGGGAGTAGTGGACGACCTCCCCATCGATGTGAAAGGAGTACATGTACCGGTTGATTTTGTGGTGATGGACATGCCGGAAGACAAGCACACCCCAATTATTCTTGGACGACCCTTTATGGCAACCGCCGGAGTGTTGATAGACGTGAAGAATGGGAAGCTTTCCCTCAATGTGGGCCAAGAAAGATTCGAATTTGACTTAGGCTTGTCGATGAAGCATCCAAATCCCCCGGACGATCCGAGTATCAGTATGCTGGAGAATGAAGAAGATAGAGCTGTTGAAACAAGTGCCTGGGAAGTGCTCTCGAGGAATCCCCCCGATAGCTTGGGGGACCTTAGAGAGCAAGTTGGCTCCCCAAAGATTGAAGTTGCTAATGAGGCGATCGCACGACATGTGATCCCTCCCGGATTTCCTAAGTCTCCTCCTACGAGGAGAAAAGGGAAAGAACCCATGGACCTCACCGGCGATGAGGTCCGGATCCTGAAAAAGATGGCGGTGGACGCCAATTTGAGGGAGAAGCCCCCGGATCCTGTCAACAAAGGGAGGGTAGTCGAGCAAATCTTTTTACAGCCGTCGACTACACCAATAGCCACAACCTCTGGAGCTGAAGAGATGCCGGATTTTGGGCATCACCCGTATCGCCCACCATGAACATCATCGACGGGCGTCGAGCTAACGACGTTAAACAAAAGCGCTTCATGGGAGGCAACCCATGCTCTGAACTTTTACTTCCGTTTTAGGACGTTTTCTACTTTATTTCTATCTATTTTTATAAATAAATCCAGCCGCAACAACTTCCGTCGTGTAACTTAGGCAATTTTTGGGTTTTTGCAGAAAACAAGTCCTCAACCGACCGGGTGATAACTCACCCGATCGGTTGGGATGTATCAGCTAACAGCCGTGTCTGTCACCAAATGAACCGACCGGGTGAAGAAAGAAGAGACCGGGTGACCTGGGGGAACTCTCGGAAAAATCTCAGAATTCATCAACCGACCGGGTGACAATATGCGAGACCGGTTGATGGACCGGGTGAGAAACCCAGAGTTCTCGGGAAAATGTGTGGAGCGGCAAACCGATCGGTTGAGTTCTCAACCGATCGGGTCGCCTGTAGCGTTTTTTCAGCATCAATTTTCGACCTAATGTCAACCGATCGGGTGATAACTCACCCGACCGGGTCGACTTAAATCCCTATATATAGCCGTCGCCGCCCGTTCGTTCCGCCCTCGCCATTTTCGAAACCCCAACCGACGTTTCGCCTCCTCCTATTGCGCCTGACCTCGTTCTCCCCCTAATTCAACCCCAATCGACCCCCCCATCTCCATATCCATCTCTCCATCAATTTCTCTCCATTCTCCTCGATTCCACCCGCACACAAAACCCTAACTTTCACCCATCCTCCCCAAATTTCGAAACTTGCTGAAGAAATTGCCGCGACTTCACAACGTGCTCCTATCGAGTAACATCGGGGCGTCTACGAGCAACGATCTTCATCTCATTTGGGTAACTCGATCCTTAGCTCAATTTTAATTTTGCCCCATATACTCCATTTGCTCGTTGTTCGTGTTTTTGTTTACTCATTGTATTTTGCATACACTCACACACACACACACACGACTCCTAGACAATGCCTCCCCGCCGTGCTAAGCCCACCGATGCCAGCTCTTCCAACCCCAGGCCCAACTGTCGCACTCGTCGCACACAACCCCCCGCTCAATCCACCACCACCAATTCATCTACCACACCACGCACCACTCCCCCCCTCACGTTGACGATCCCGCATACGGGATATCATTCCAAGCCGACGACCAAGCCGACCGATTCACGGCCATGATCCTCCTAGCTGGACAGGGTGGTCGGATAACTCAGGAGTCCGTCGACCGAGACCTCCCCTTTCTTCAAAGTTTCATTCGCCACATCCGTGAAGACCAACCCGATGTCTCCGAGCTCCACATTCCACCCCCACGACTCCTGGTCCCCAGCACAGGCCCCCATCACCACCCCCAGAGGGTGGTGCCCCCACTTGATTTTTCCCTCCCGCTTTTGTCCCCCTATGTTTGTGCCCATCTGTCTTTGCGGGGCCCTGCTTTGTCTCTGTCAGGGGGAGGACTCATTCACGTGTCGCATCACTTCCTTTTTATTTCTATTTCTTTTCACTTTGTTTGTTTTTGACATCCCCCTCGCATATTTCTGCACTTCACGTTCATATTTCATTGCTAGCACTGTCATGTCTAGCTTGGGGGAAGTCTATTTTGATGTGTTGTCGTGTTTTGTTCTTGTGTGTGTGCTTGTTTTCCTTTTTGTCGTGTCGTGTCGTGTGCTTTTTTGTCGTGTCGTGTCGTGTCGTCTAGTTTGTTCATTTTCCTTCTTTCTTTTTCGTTTTTCGTGTCGTGTGGTTTGATTTTGATTTTTCTTTATTTTTAGTTTCATATCTGCGTTTTCCTCGTTTTTCATTTCTTTTTGTGTCGGTGCGTATTCCCCCCATTTTCATTGCCCTCCCGTACTCACTCTTATTGCATTGAGAGCAATGCAAGCTTCAGCTTGGGGGAGTCGCACTTTGTGCGCCATTTGAGTCTTTCTTTTTCGTTTTTGTGCCGTTTTCATCGTGTTTTTATTTTTTTTTCTTTTCTTCTTGTTATCTCTTTCTCCTAGAGATGAACCCTATGATGAATTGCCACAAAATCACACACACCTAGCATAGCATCGATAATCACATTCACTAACCCTAGGATTTCGAGTTCTCTTGCATTTCACGCATCGTGGGTCCACTTAGCTTTTTGTGAGTCGTGTGTCGTGCCTATCTGTTTGGTGTGCTTCTGCTTTGTGATTTACTTTATATACATGTCCAGGAATGACCCCTAGATCATCATGTTTTGATATGAATATGCGGTATTGTTTCTACTGTCTGCTTCTTCTGCATGCTATATATATCGTACGCTTCATTTCGCATGTGTCGGGATTCCGCAATTAAGGACTAGGATAACCCATTTAGCCCATGCTCTAATTAGCGAGTATAGTTTTCTTTGCCCAAGTGTTTAGATTCCGACTTCTTTTTTGTTTTACTTGGTGCAAATCCCCTCGTCGTGTACCGTTCTCCCACTTGGGAGAGTACACATGTGTATAGCCAAAAAAACCCAAAAATCCAAAAAAAAGGAGAAAAGAAAAGAAAAACCCAAAAAGAAGAGAAAAGAAAAGAAAGAAAAATTGTATAGCCAAAAATCCAAATCCAAAAAAAATACAAAAACCCAAAACCCAAAAAAAAATTTCATGTGTGAATATCTTTTCCTACTTGCCGAGAATAAAGGGAAGACGAGAATTTGCACCGAGTGTTCTTCTCCACATCTTCTCAACCCCCATCGGTTTCGAAAACGCTTGGCTTGGGAACTTTTTAGCTATTATCTAGGCTATAGTGTGGTGATTTCCCTGTCCCTAGCTGTGGAGTCCCCGATGCATGATACGCTTCTATTCTTATACTCTTCTCATGCATGCTTGAGCTAATATTCACCGCAATTTCAAATTCGAATCGGTATTTGGGTCGTTTCCTGGATCTGTGTATATCGAGCTTTATCACACATCGTAGATAGTGACACCGTCTGCTAGCACACGACCACACTCACTCGCGCTTCACCGAGTGGGCCCACGACACTTGTCTGGACTCGTATTCCTAGGTTTAGTGATGTGATTTGGCGTTTGCTTGCTTGGTGTGTCGTTTTTGATTTTGTTGGCCCCGACGGGCGATCTAGGATATAGAGTTTTCTTTTTCTCTCTTTCTCTCTATTTTTCCCCTCCGAGCTCCTACTCTCACTCGTCTTCCTCGAGGACGAGGAAGGGTTCAGCTTGGGGGATTTTGACATGCGTTTATATTTCATACATTTACGCACGTTTTCTTCCGTGTTTTTCCGTATTTTATCGCCATCTTTTATTCGTTTTCTCGTGTTTTCTTGTGTTTTCTTGTTTTCTTTCACTTTTCCGTGTTTTCCGTGTTTTGCAGGAATTTGCTGGCATTTTGGGCGTAAAACGATGATATCATGTGTCCCCGGAGCAACGGGAGGAGTCACGCGTGATCCAGGGGATCAAACGAGGAAGATTGCATCTTTCAGCCCCTCACCCGGTCGGTTGGTCATCTCCAACCGATCGGGTGATGCACGCGTGCACCACCCGGACGCAGCTTGGAGCTCACGAGAAGTCACCAGGTCGGTTCAGCGACCGGGTCAGAAGCTCAATGTCTCCTCACCCGGTCTGCACCAAGATCCAACCGGTCGGCACCAAGATCCAACCGACCGCATCCAAGATCCAACCGACCGGTTCATACTGACCGGGTGAAACCCCGCTTTGCGCTGTGATTTTGTGAAGCCGCCCACCCGACCGGTTGACTTGTCAACCGATCGGGTGATGTCGTTTTCTATAAATAGAACCCTAGGTTTCCCAGATTCGGGAGTTGGTTATTTTTTACTGTTTTCTTCATTTTGTGACGGCTGTAATTTTCCAGGTTTTGTAAGTTTTCGGATCTTTGTAAAACTTTAGTATTATATTAATTGCTTTACTACCATTGCATTTCTATTGTCTGATTATGATTTTGACGGTCCATTTTCATTTAGATCGCTTTTTAATGAATATTTGTGAGTAGTTCCCAAATCCTGGATTTTGGCGGAAACCCCTTCGTGGGCTCTTCCCAATGCGTCCATAGGGTTAGGAAATCGATAGGGATTAGGAATCTAACGGTTACGCAGGGTGTTTTATTGTCATCGGCGGGAAGAAGACCGCCTTTGACCGTTGGGCCAAGGGGGAATAAACTTGGCGGTTGACTCCCTAGCCATAGCTCACGCCCTTAGCGTAGACGCCGAATCCTAGCGCGCGGGAGCGGCAGGATGAGACGTTGGGAGTTATCGTTGCGAGCTTAGTGCTTCCGGAGTCGATCAGTGTTAATGGACACGGGAGTGCCCACTGATCGAACCCGGGAAGTCCGGCGTATCGTCCTGGGCACCGACCGGAATATCGGGCCCATGGGATGCCGGTACCACTTTTAGAGGCAACGTCTCACCATTAGACCCTAATTCTGATCGCCATCCTACCCGTAGGCCGTATCGGCGAGAGCCGCTCGTTGGGGTCGAAACCAGATTCACAGGTTTTTCCTTCATATTGTCTATACCTTGCATTCCTTTACTGTGACAACCCATCATCCGATCTGGGCTAGCTCACCCACGGGGTGATTTTGGTCCTCTTTGTAACAAGCACATCCTAGCCTCCCTGTGTTCGACCCCCAAGCCACACTACAACACCGTGCGCTTGCGGTTACAAATATCTAAACCTCCACCGAGTCCCCCGGCCATTTGCAGCTTGCAAACCGGGGGCACGTCAATAAGTCATTTAGAAAACCTTTTCTGTGACTTCTGTTTTTAAAATTCAGGACTTTTTAAGCTTGAATACTCTAAAAAGAGGATGTCTATTACTCTCAAATAAATAAAGCCTGAAGCTCCAAAATAAATTCAAAAAGAGGAAAAAATTGGAACACTTGAAGTGTCCAAAATCGTCCAAGTCTTAACTTAGAAACGATAAACATGCTGTCCAGGATTGATGTTTGTTTAAACAAATCCTATATATCTGAAGAAAACAATGTTTATTCACATGTGTACATTTTCTTTATCCCATATAAATGGGTAAAAAGATTATGAAATCATTTCCACTTCATGTGGACATTGACCCTCGTAGCATCCTCAAAAATAAATTAGATGATATATTTACAATCATCATTAAAGATAATGAAGACCTTTAGGTCTATTGAGAGTATTTAAGGGATATTAATAGGCTTTGTCCACTGCATTAATAAGACTGATGATGTACCTTTAGTGTACTCATCAATATATCCTCTAAAAATGGTCATTATCCAACCATATTTTTTCTAAAAATGGTGGTAACATGGGATAAAAATGTGAAATCATAAACAATTAGCAACAATGGTTGTGTACACTCAGCTAAACACACCATTAGAACCTTTTTATATGAGCCTGATCAACTCCATATAAACATTTTCTAAGAATGGGTTTTAAGCACATCTTAAAGATGGTGCGTCCATAACGTTGTGTCCATGTCCCTCAAGCAACACTACATAAACCGCCATGATGCCATAAAGTGAACATATTCATCAGGACTAACCACCTTCGATGAATAGATTCCGAGATCTCGTATGAGTAAGGCATTAGTACACATCTTATAGATTGTGTGTTGATGGTAATGAGGATCCTGAAGATCCTTCAATTCCCTATTTGGTTCAAATCATCTATGAGCCTGAGGCTCAAATTGACCATTTAAAAAGTAAATACATATGATCTGATTATGATCAGACTAACAATTTAAATATTGTCAAACTTTCACATCCCTGTTGCAAATAATCCAGCTAGGATTGATATAGATGCAATCCACTAGCAGCAGAAGTGGATGTCCTTAAGAGATGAGAGGACATACTACTAGGCTCCAAAGAGAGAAATCTACTCCTGGAGACTAAAAAGCAATACCACCACAGAAAAGTGAGCTCAAATCCAGAACCTTATTGTAACTTGGTTGCTAAGGACCCATTCTGGATCTGTCCATATCCTTTACCCGTCCCAGAACCTTCACTTCTTCAATGCGTCGTGAAGGATACATTTCTGGGAGAAATCACATGATTATAGTACGTACGGAGTGAGTTTTGGGCAAAAAAGAACACATTTTGTCGACAAAGTCTCTTGATCACTCCGTATTTTACACCTTTTTTCCGCATGTGTGCATGCCATTTAGATCGCTCAAATCATGTTTTTCACGATTTATCGACGATATTGCGATACTTTTCACGATTTGTTGTTTTTTTCGTATTTTAGGAGATTTGGATCGATTTGGAGTGATTCCGAGATACACCTGCTCCGGAGTGTCACCGACGACTTCCCCGAGGGGTATTTTGCTATTAGAGAGGAGAGGAAGAAGAAATAACGTCGTAGGAGCGACGAGGAGGCAAAGATATGCAATTTGGGCATCTTCAGCATCTCACTCGGCCGAGTGAAGGAGTCACTCGGCCGACCAACGAGACCCCGCTCGGCCGGACAGATCGGACACGCTCCAAGCGTGCACTCGGCCGAGCATCAAAAGCCGCATCGGCCGAGTGATGAAATCCCGTCCGCCCGAGTGGCACTCAGACGATGCCCATCAAAAACTCCCGACTTACTGTTTTTCGTCAGTCTGAGCATCAGAAGACCCACTCGGCCGAGTAGCAATTGCCGACCGCCCGAGTGAAGATAAGCCCATCGGCCGAGTGACGACAACTCCCTCGGCCGAGTGACCCTCGAAGTGAAGACCCCCAAGACCCCAGACTTACTGGAAATTCTCAGGGTCTCTCACTCAGCCGAGCGACTTTTGTCACTCGGCCGAGTGAGCAGCGTTGCCTGTAGCGGAAATCACGATTTTGGAGCTACGCAGGGGCAGTTTGGTCACGAATTTTTGGGCAGTTTTGGGGGGTATTTAACCCCAGATTCTAACCTAGTTTAGAGAGCTTTTCTATTACTTTTGGCAGCCTTTTAGATTAGACTTTTTTAGAGTTTTATTCTTGTGATTGGAGAGGAGAGAAAAGTGTTATTTTGTTGGATTCTTGGAAAGCTACATTGGTTTGTCTCCCTCTTCATTAAAAATCTTATTTTATTGCTATTTTGAATATTGCCATGAATTCTATTGCTATTTCAATTGATTATTCTTCCATTTGTGATATGATTTGTGAGTAGTCTTAACGTCTTAGGGCGTGGGGATGAACCCTACGAGCCCAATTTCCGATTTGTGATGATTTGGTAGAACTATTGCTAGAATTGCTATTAGGGTTAGTTTGGGATTGATATAACACAGATAGCTAGGTGTTCATACCGATTGGGATTTGCAAGAGATTGGATCCCAATTCGATAGGAAACCCTAGAAATCCGAATTGGGTTGGAATTGAGTTCCCGAAGTATCGGTTTGCAAGAGATTGGACCGATACTAGGATTCTCGGTTGCAATTCTATACCAATACCCGTGTGCAAGAGATTGGACGGGGAGGAACTATCCCAACCTAGGTCGTAGCCTGAGTTTGCACGAGAGTGGGCTCGGGATGCGATTGAACGATGACGTTGATCCTAATGCTAGCTTGCCTAGGCTAGGGTTTGCAAGAGATTGGGCCCGAGCCTAGGTTTACTATGGACCGGCAACAGCGCGAGAGCGTGAGCTAGGTTTTACATTCAGTTGCAACTAGTTCATCCGACATTCTACCCTAGCAATTGTGAAACTGATTAATCACAATGACGAGATACGGTGAGTAGCGGGGATTCCCTATTCCCTAGGCGTCTTTATTTGATTTTATATCTCTTTACATTATTTGACGATTGTGACAACATCGCCGAAAGGCAAATTCCTACTTTTCTGTCCCTATAGCCAGGTTGTTCGGAGAAGGCACTGTCATACGTCCTCCCTGTGTTTGATACCCGCTCACCGCTACACCGTGTGCTTGCGGTAAAACTACACGGTCGCTCTTTAGGGTGTACGCCCGGGTGCGATCAAGTTTTTGGCACCGTTGCCGGGGAGGCGATTGTGTTTGATCCTACCACCCTAGTTATTTCTTTCTTTTTATTTTATTTCTTCATTTTTTATCTAACCCTTCCATTGTGCTAATCACTTCTTTGAAACTTTGTTTTCCCGTGCATGTACATGAGATCCACAGCGGACCCCATAGATATATTTTTTGATCCTGAGATCGAGCGTACATTGCGGAGAATCAGGGCGGAGAGGAGACCCGATACGGAAGGGAGGTTTATGAACGTTCGGGAGACGCCTGAAGAGTTAGCGGCAAGAATGGCGAGGATTATTTCCATTCGAGATAGGCTCCGGCATAAGACTTCCTCCACGACCTCGTCCATAGCCATGCCGGAGTTGGCGGCCGACAAGAATTTTGAGTTGAAGACCGGGCTTGTGGTTTTGATGCAGCAGGATCCATTTCATGGGAACGCCCATGAAAATCCCCACTACCACATCCAGCTCTTCCTATCAAAGTGCGCCACCTTCCAGATGCCGGGTGTTACCCTAGATGCCATCAGACTGCGCATCTTCCCCTTCACATTAAAGGATAAAGCTCTTTATTGGTTGAGGACACAAGCTGAAGGAGTCTTTAGCACATGGGATGAGTTGGTGAGCGCGTGTATCGACAAGTTCTATCCGACCTCCAAGACGGTAAAGATTAGGAGTGCTCTCATGTCCTTCAAGCAAGGACCTCAAGAGACACTCTACGAGGCTTGGGAGCGCTTCAAAGACCTGCAGCATCAGTGCCCCCACCATAGCATTGAAGATTGGGAGCTAGTCCATAGCTTCTACAATGGTCTCCAACCGGGGACCAAGCAGATTATTGATGCCGCGGCAAATGGGGCCATCCTATCGAAGACTCCCGACGAAGCTACGGCCTTAATTGAGGAGATGGCCTCGAACAATCAACAATGGGGCGACGAGCGAGGACACTCTTCGTCCTCCTTGAAGCCGTCTAGCATCTATGAGGCCAAGGCCGTGGCGGAGCTGACCAACAAGTTCGATTCTCTCCACAAGGTGGTGGAGAGACTGGAGAAATATATTACGGAGCCCCAAGGAACCCCTTCCACATCCACACCAACAAATCAAATGTGTGATTGGCAAGACCAATCCCAAGCTATGTATTTGGGAGGAGAACAAGGAGAGGGATCTTTGGAGAAAGTTCAATACGTCGCGGGGAACCAAGGATATTGGGCCAATCCGGCCGCTAGAAACCATCCCGGTTTCTCCTATGCACACAATGATGGAGCATTGAACCCCCCGCAACAACCACCTTACCAAGCTCGACCACAACAACAACAAAAACAACATTATCCACCGAGGGGGCCTCCGCAACAAAATTTCCCACCAAAGCAACAAGTGGGGCCCTATAGGCCGCCCGGATACAATCAAGGGTGGAGAAATCCAAACCCTCCACAAGCTCAACAACGTTCCGACTTTGAAGCTAGAGTGGAGGAGTTTATGGTCGAGCAGAAGAAGACTAATGCTTCCTTGAAGGCGAGCCAAGATTCCCTTGCAACCGTTGTAGGCCAAATCTCAGAGCAACTTGCGTTGCTAAATCGAAATAGTCAACAGTTGCCGGCTCAACCCGAGCAAAATCCACGGGGCACCACCGGGCATATCAACGTCGTGGTTGCAGTTACTACGAGAGGCGGGAAGGACACCACCCCCGTCATGATTCCTACCGAGGAGCCCGTGGTGGAGAGAGTAGAGCCAAGTGAACCGGTCATTGAAGTTGAGAGAGAGAAAGAGCCGCAAGGGGAAGAAAAGTCAAGAGCGGAGCAGCTGATTGAAGAGAGGCGTTTCATGCCACCGATCCCATTCCCTCATAGGCTTGCTAGAGCAAAGATGGAGAAGCGACTAGCCAAGTTTCTCGAGTATTTGAGGGGGGTAAGCCTCAATATCCCCTTCCTCGACGCTATCGTGGAAATCCCGACATACGCCAAGTTCCTAAAAGATTTGATTACGGGAAGAAAGACGAAGGAGAAAATCATGCTCGCTGAGGAGGGGTCTTGGTTCACCAAGAGAGACAAGGAGCCCGCCAAATTCAAAGACCCGGGGAGTTTCCGAATTCCTTGTACCTTAGGCGACGTCCCTCTACAAAAGGCGTTAGTGGACTTAGGGGCTAGTGTTAGCCTCATGCCTCTCTCTATGTTCCGAAGACTAAACACCGGCACAGAATTGAAGACTACCGACATGCGGATACAACTAGCAGATGGTCAGATCACAAGGCCGGTAGGGATCGCAGAGGATATCCCGTTACAAGTACCGGGAGGCATATGTTTGCCATGCGACTTTGTGATAATGGATGTCAAGGAGGAGGGCGATACGTCGCTAATACTTGGACGCCCGTTCCTCGCCACCGCCGGTGTCATTGTCGACGTACGTGAAGGGACTCTAACATTGAACGTCGGCAACATCGAGGTGGAGCTTAATATACCCAAGGAAATGAAACACATGCCTTACCATGAGGAGCTGGACTATATGGACCTCCTTGACGAGGTCATTGAGGAGGCAATCCCCCATTCCATTGGCGCAATATTCGAGGAAGATTTTGAGGAAGGGCCGGACTTGGGCCAAGAAGAAAAGATAGAGCATTCCCCCGACCCCTCCATGGAAATTGATGAAGGCGACGCTGATGTCGCAAGAATACGAGAGCTCTGTAAGCTCTCAAAGATGAAGTCTCCGAAGAAAGCTCCACCGATACGGAAAACGGTGTCACCGGTGAAGCCGAGTCCCGGAGCAAGCACTAGCTTGGGGGAGTCACTCCCCAACACTACCCGAGACGAAGGAGCACTAAGGAAGAACACGCCGCCGCAACATCCAAATCCGAGCGCTCTTCCAAATAAATTCGACGGGTGCATCTCATATGCACCCAATATCCCGCATTAAATTGAATATCCAAGGGGGTCGAGCTCAAGACCTTAAACGAGCGCTTGTCGGAAGGAAACCCGACGGTTATCACTTTATTTTTACTTTGTTCTTTATTTTTTTTAGAACTTATTAGTGTTTTGAGTCGTTTGCCTTAAAAATTCGTGATAACGGGTCCTATTTTTCCTTGACAGGAGAGGAGAAAGGGATATCTCTCATTAGGAGGATGAATAAGGCGACGAGGAGTGCTCCAGGAATGCGCTCGATGCTTAGGATGAGGATGAAATCGACTGGAGGAAGAAAAATAGAGATTAGAGCCCAAACGGAGCCAAACAGCAGAAAACAGGATTCACTCGGCCGAGTACACTAGCCACTTGGCCGAGCACATAAGCTCGTCCGCCCGAGCGGCACACGAACGAGGGAAGTCTGTTGTACTCAACTCTCTGTTTCTTTTCTTGATTTCAGTATAATTGCCACTCGGCCGAGTCTAAATCTTCACTCGGCCGAGTGAAACTGATACGCTCATAGGGCGAGTATTGCCGAGTGGCTTGAGCCACTCGGCCGAATGGACTTTTTCCACTCGGCCGAGGGTAGCAAATCCACTCGGCCGAGTCGTAAGCGGGGAGGAATTTTCAAAAATATTTCCGTTACGTTCACTCGGCCGAGCGACTTAGTCACTTGGCCGAGTCGTAACTTTTCCTATATAAGGCGATGCGGGCTCGGCGCGGAATTCGAAGCGTTATTTATCGATTTCTCGCCCGAGCCCGCGCCCGATCGCTCCCTACGACCACTGCGACCGCCCCCACTCACCCGATCGCCTTGCCCGCCGCCGCGCTCGGCCGACCACCGCCGGTCGACGACCCCTCCGCACCGCCCGAGTCGCCGGTGACTCCCTTGCCGCCGGCCAAGCTCCGGTATGCCCTATTTCACCCATTTCTCTATTTTTCTCCTATTTTTTGACGATCCATGTGCTAATCGAGCCCCTATCCCAAATCAACTTCAAAATCTATCTATTATACCCCTAACCCCCCATACATTTTGAATATTACTCGCTGATATCTTCGTTTGATGTGCAGGGTATATTGGGGAGCTTAGGAGAGCCTAGGGGAGCTTCCGGGGAGCGTTTTTGGCTTCGTGGAGGCGGCGTCTTCGCACGCATCCACCATTTTGCTCTCGCGGCGTGTTCTGGTATATTCGCTCCACTCATTTTCGCACGCCACATTTATTTCGTTTTTGGTGAGCACCCGGGGGGCCACATGCCGCCCCGGACACGGCCACGCTCCAGGAGAGCTTCCGACAAGCGGAAGCGGCCAGATGAGGCCGGCCCCTCCCACGAGATGGAGGACTCTCCTCCGCCTACACCACCTCACCCCGCACACCCACGGCCTGCAGACCCTGTTCACCCCACACAGCCACAGCCTGCAGTCCCCGTTCACCCCGCACAGCCACTCCCTGCCGATCCACTGCCACCACCGGCTCCACTTGTTGGGCCACTGGGGATTACGTTCCGAGACGACGCACACCGCATCGTCTTCAAGCGCATTACCCAACGCTCGATTGTACCCTCCAGGTTCGTGCACCTTACAGACCTAGGACACCTGGGGGTACTTGAGGGGATGCTCACGTTGTATGACAACGTGGGCTGGCGAGATTTTTTCCAAGTATCGGCGGACACCTTCGTCCGTCCGACACTTGAGGTGCTTAGTTCTATTGCCCAGACAGCCGAGGGATGCTCATTCAGGTTTATGGACCGGGAGTGCCAGGTCACTCTCGGTATGATGAGAGCATTCTTTTTGTGGCCCGATATCCCCAGGGCCGACCGTGGTTACGCACCCACTCACATTCCCCCACCTTCCTTCGATTCCCACGCTTTCTGGGCCCAGATCACGGGTTTACCAGCTGCCTTTGACCCTAGTAGGGCCAAGGCCTCAGCCATCGTCCACCCCTGCCTCCGCATAGCTCAGCGCCTTATGGCGACTACCTTTTTGGCGAGGTATGAGCCTGGGACGATGTCCACGCCAGAGCTTTATATGCTCTATGCGATGACGCGTCCCAGAGTTCTAGCTTGGGAGAGTGACGAGTTGGTCCCCGCCGTCGTGATTGATATCGTGAGCTGGTTTTTGGACCGCATCATCATATCGGTGGGCGCTCGCTCACCGATATGTTGCGGCGGTCTGATCACCCTGCTCACCCTGATGACCGGCGAGGACCTACCGACCGATTTGCGTCGTTCTCCGGGCCCCACTTCACTGTCTATAGACGTCATGGCCCGGATGAAGATGCTTCGTCCGCACGGCCAACGACACTGGGTTTGGTTGCACAGTCCCTACGGTGCTGACTACATGATCCTTCCGAGCCCAGCTCGAACATAGATAGCACCAGCACAGGTGGACTGGCTTCCGGCGATGGATCTCCTGATCCCCGCCGCCTACGTGCTTGAGGCTGAGGAGGCTGAGCAGGCTGGGCAGGCCCACGCTGCACACGCTGCACCCATTGACCCCGTGGCCCCTCAGCAGCCTGATATTTCTGCTGCTCCCGACACCTCTGTCCACACTTCTGCCGGTGTCAGGAGTACACTCGCTGAGACCACCTCCACTACCTCCACTCCCACCACCACTCCCACCACAGCTGGCCCTCTGTCTGTTGAGCCCCTTTGCTCCGCACTGCCCGAGCGCCCACCTACTTTTGTTGAGAGCGGAGATCCTTCTTTCGCTGCCGTCGTGGAGACCATGGTCTGTATGATCTCCGCTGGGATTTCGCCTTTTGGACCCCACACTGCCTCCCTAGCGGTTGTCACTTCTGTCTCCACCACATCCGTACTTTCTGAGAGTGTCGTGACGTCTGTTCCCACGTCTGTGTCACTGACCTCTTTTACCGCCTCGTCGCCACTTTTATATTCCACTTCCGCTGCTGTTGCTTCCACCTCACACCAGCCTGCGCCCCAGCCTCGCCCTGAGGCTAGGCCCCCACTTGTGAGCACAGCACCCTTCCTCCACATGCCTGCTGAGCCCATCCACTACACCACCCGAGTCCGCCAGCCCCGTCCCGCACAGCATAGACACGTGCGTCCCTCTGCACCACCTCCCCCCGACACTGTACTTCAGAGCATTCATGCTCTCGAGGGGGCGGTGAGTGGCCTCAGAGGTGACCTCAGGACCATGTCTGCCACCGTCACCGCTATGGCCAGCCGCTTCGACCTACTTCTGGGCATTCACTATTGCCTCACTCAGATTCTCGATCGGCTTCCTCGCGTACTGACCCTACCCACACCCACCCAGCAGGTACCCACCCCCACTCCTACACCCACCCAGCCTGCTTCTACACCCATTCCCACACCCACCCAGCAGACTGTTCCCCAGCACCCACCACCTCCACCTCCGCCTCAGGACGGAGACGGCGCAGCACCACCCTCTTAGGCACCCTTGATGCCATTGATCTTTTTTGCCGTCATGCTGCCCGTCTCTGCTCGGTCCTGATGATTTTTACCCACCCCCTCCTCTCACTGTTTTGGGTCCACATTTTGATCATATCTTTCTATATCATTTTTGGGAGAGAGGGAGAGACTTTTTGGGTGTGACACTCTTATATCTGATTCACTCTTATATCTGCATGCATCATGTCCGCATCATATTTTCATTTTGTTATTTTTATTTCTTTTTCATCATGCATGCATCCTCACCTGCCCCACACATTACACGTCTCTCGGTGTGCCACACTTCGCACATTGAGGACACTGTGAACTTTAGCTTGGGGGAGTGAGTTCTCACGTTCTTTTCGATTTACCACCTTTATTTTTAGTTTTTTCACGCCATTTTCCGCATTTGCACTCATTTTCATCACTTTTTCCTTTTTTTTACCATGCATCACGTTTTTCTTATTTTCTTTGTGTGCTGCATTGTAATTAGTTTTATTTTCCCTTTTTATCTTTACTTCTTTCATCTCATGCAAGAGATGATTTTTCTGTGATGATGATGACGTGGAGTTAGCTTTCTCTATATGCATGCTATATTTGTCATGTCTTTTCTTTTATTTCTGATATCATATGCTGTGATTTGCCTTGCATTTAGAGATAGTAACCCACACTTTTTCCGTGTGAAAATGGATGAAATTCTATTATTAGCTGAGTCTGAATATTCATATGTATGCTATCGTAGAAAACACACCAAGATTCACGCATTGGATGCTTATATCTGGAGTACCGTTTTCTTTTCCTATATCACTTCTATTTGCATGATTTGTATACTTCACTTCAGGATGATTGAATGATGTTAGCTATGATAAATCTGGATTAGTTTTGCTTTTTTGTGATCGAAACTGAGTAGATTAGATTACCCTGCTGAAGTTGTCATGCACGTCTTATAGAGTGAACTGAGAGACATATTTATTTCTTTCTCCACATATCTTGAACATTAATTCTCTATTTTAAAATCATTGGTGAATCTCCCCTTAGCGATTCTAATACTTGTCATTTCCCCCGTTATTAAATTCCTATCTCCAAATTTCCCAAACCCAAAAAGAAAAAGAAAAATTCTTATATATCCTTTTCTCTCTTTTGATTTGGGATCATTTGTGTATAAATGCTATTATTAAAAAAATAAAAATAATAAAAAAAAGAGAAAAGAAAAGAAAAAGATTTGAGAGAAAGAAAAAGAAAAGAGAAAAGAATCTCAATAAACAATCCCATCTCATATACCCTCTCTTTCTTCCCTCTTTTTGTTTTTATTTTTATTTTCTTTTGCATTTGGAGCTCCAGAAGAAATGAGGAATGTAAGTATAGTTTTGTATTTGCCACCACGCTTATAGATAAGCTTGGGGGAGAGAATCCAATGATGTGTGAGAGAGTGACTACTTGACGGTGCATGACAACATAGGCTAAGTAATATTCTATACTCGGTGAGATTGTTTTAGCTTCACGAAATCCAGAAATCTATGCCTAGCACTCATTTCATGAAATCCACGCTTTTCTATTCTTTCTATTCTATTGCGTGATATTCTTATACTCCTCATAGAAAGCAATCAATTGAAAAGTGTGTGATCTGCGATATTGTATACCGCTTTAAATGATTCAGACAATGTTAATCCTAGAATTATTCCATTTTTCATGCTATATCAATATTCTTGGGTTTTCTATCTCTATTTGCACCATTATACTATGATATCGAAATAAAAGTCTTTGACATGTGTTTTACATTCGGTGCATGCTATATGAGTAAGCAAAACCCATGTCCTGAGAAAAATGATCTAGCAGCTTCCCTCTTCGCTTTCTTCTTTCTTCTTCGTTTTTCGTTTTCTGTTTTCCGTTTTTCCATCATTTTCATTTTCTGAATCCACCGGGTTCGCCTTTTACTTATCTTCCTCGAGGACAAGTAAGAGGTAAGCTTGGGGGATTTTGATCACTCCGTATTTTACACCTTTTTTCCGCATGTTTGCATGCCATTTAGATCGCTCAATTCATGTTTTTCACGATTTATCGACGATATTGCGATACTTTTCACGATTTGTTGTTTTTGTCGTATTTCAGGAGATTTAGAGCGATTTGGAGTGATTCCGAGATAAACCTGCTCCGGAGTGTCACCAACGACTTCCCCGAGGGGTATTTTGCTATTGGAGAGGAGCGGAAGAAGAAAGAACGTCGTAGGAGCGACGAGGAGGCAAAGATATGCAATTTGGGCATCTTCAGCATCTCACTCGGCCGAGTGAAGGAGTCACTCGGCCGACCAACGAGACCCCGCTCGACCGGCCAGATCGGACACGCTCCAAGCGTGCACTCGGCCGAGCATCAGAAGCCGCATCGGCCGAGTGACGAAATCCCGTCCGCCCGAGTGGCACTCAGACGACGCCCATCAAAAACTCCCGACTTACTTTTTTCGTCAGTCTGAGCATCAGAAGACCCACTCGGCCGAGTGGCAATTGCCGACCACCCGAGTGAAGATAAGCCCATCGGCCGAGTGACGACAACTCCCTCGGCCGAGTGACCCCCGAAGTGAAGACCCCCAAGATCCCAGACTTACTGGAAATTCTCAGGGTCTCTCACTTGGCCGAGCGACTTTTGTCACTCGACCGAGTGAGCAGCGCTGCCTGTAGCAGAAATCACGATTTTGGAGCTACGCAGGGGCAGTTTGGTCATGAATTTTTGGGCAGTTTTGGGGGGTATTTAACCCCAGATTCTAACCTAGTTTAGAGAGCTTTTCTATTACTTTTGGCAGCCTTTTAGATTAGACTTTTTTAGAGTTTTATTCTTGTGATTGGAGAGGAGAGAGAAGTGTTATTTTGTTGGATTCTTGGAAAGCTACATTGGTTTGTCTCCCTCTTCATTAAAAATCTTATTTTTATTGCTATTTTGAATATTGCCATGTATTCTATTACTATTTCAATTGATTATTCTTCCATTTGTGATATGATTTGTGAGTAGTCTTAACGTCTTAGGGCGTGGGGATGAACCCTACGAGCCCAATTTCCGATTTGTGATGATTTGGTAGAACTATTGCTAGAATTGCTATTAGGGTTAGTTTGGGATTGATATAACACGGATAGCTAGGTGTTCATACCGATTGGGATTTGCAAGAGATTGGATCCCAATTCGATAGAAAACCCTAGAAATCCGAATTGGGTTGGAATTGAGTTCCCGAAGTATCGGTTTGCAAGAGATTGGACCGATACTAGGATTCTCTGTTGCAATTCTATACCAATACCCGTTAGCAAGAGATTGGACGGGGAGGAACTATCTCAACCTAGGTCGTAGCCCGAGTTTGCACGAGAGTGGGCTCGGGATGTGATTGAACGATGACGTTGATCCTAATGCTAGCTTGCCTAGGCTAGGGTTTGCAAGAGATTAGGCCCGAGCCTAGGTTTGCTATAGACCGGCAACAGCACGAGAGCGTGAGCTAGGTTTTACATTCAGTTGCAACTAGTTCATCCAACATTCTACCCTAGCAATTGTGAAACCGATTAATCACAATGACGAGATAGGGTGAGTAGCGGGGATTCCCTATTCCCTAGGCGTCTTTATTTGATTTTATATCTCTTTACATTATTTGACGATTGTGACAACATCGCCGAAAGGCAAATTCCTACTTTTCTGTCCCTATAGCCAGGTTGTTCGGAGAAGGCACTGTCATACGTCCTCCCTGTGTTCGATACCCGCTCGTCGCTACACCGTGCGCTTGCGGTAAAACTACACGGTCGCTCTTTAGGGTGTACGCCCGGGCGCGATCATCTCTCATATTTCATTTTGCCAGTTAAATATAAAATTTCTTTTCCACAACTCTGATTTGCATGTAGCAAACATAGAGATTTGGCCAAATTATAATAATATGGACTGAGGCAATAATAAGGTGAGCTGGACTCATTTATGAAATATGGGGTGTATGGACCTGAAGTCCTGATATCAAAAATGAAATCAAATCCTGTGGGATAACTGAGTATTGTAGGAGAATTAAAATAAAATTGTTAGCTATAAGCATTTTAATTTGCTATAGCTTTAGAGGTATAAATCTCTCAAACCAGGAAGTAATCAAGTAAGATGGGCTGAACTCACTTACAAGATGAATCTGATGCATCGACTAGTTTTTGTCAAGGCGTAACCCAACGAATGGGAAAAAGATGGAAGTTTTGGTTGATGTTGCAATTGGATGTGACAACATTACCTATATAGAATTTCTTCAACTGCATATATAAAATTTTTCTTTACTTTCCTTTTTTTCTGAGACATATATTAAAAATATGATTAAAGGAAAGACAACATAGACAGAGATCCTTAAAGGACTCATACTAAAAGGTTGTTGTTTGCACCTCTTAAAAACAGTATTATTTTTAAGAGATCAAATTAAAAGAATTGAGATTATTTTAATAACTCAAAATCTTTCGGATCTCCTGAAGAGAAAATACTGAAATATCTCTTAAAGCCTTTCTATCAAATATGATATGATATGATATGAAAATCCTAGCTAGGCATAAATTCTTGGCTTACAGAATACAACATCCTAAAGAGAAATTATCATCATAAAGATGAACTATCATCCTGAAGATGACATTAATCATTCTGAAGATGAACTATCATCCGGGAGATAAACTATCATCCTGAAGATGAACTATTAATAATCATCCTGAAGATGAAAACTTCATACAATGACGATTGATGAAGAAACATGAAAATCATTCTCCACTAAATACACCTATTTGATTGTATAGATACACATTAAAAGACCCCTTTCCGTTAGCTGGAAGAGGGGAAGAATATATAAGGTCCAAAAGTACCTTAAGTGTCTTTGAAACACTCTTTTACCTGGCCAACTACATGCGTCTCTTTTGAGCGTTAGCAGTAGATCTATTAGCCAGGTACAGTGCAGCCTGCAGCACACTACTGGACCAGAGATACGTAGCTTTTGCGCTATCTCCAAGGGTCGAGAAAAAATCCTCCATGTTAAATGTATTTGTATATGCAGGTTACAGATCATCACGATGAATAGCATAAAAGGGACGTCCACCTCCTGAAGATCTACAGAGAATCCTCCCAAGTCTACATCCTCCTACCATCCCGAGAAGCTCATCATCCAAGAAGCAGTTCAAGAATATACAAAGTCAGGTCCTGAAGTACCTCGCAGACAGTGACGATTGAGACGTGGAGCTGCCTACCAAATTCGCAGCGCTCCTTTAGTTTCAGCTACTGCCTTATATAAGTGAAACTTGTATAGATGAGTGATGTTTGTACTTTACATTTGCTTTCGGAATGTTGTAGATGAGATGGATGTATAGACGCATAGGAGATGTATAGATATATAGGATATCTGTAAGCCTGAAGCTTGATCAGATAAGGGGGAGTCAACTGTAGAGTTGTAACTCTGTCTCTTTGGCTAGTGGTTTTTCCCACAGGGTTTTCCATAGTCAAGGTTTTAACGAGGTAACCACATTGACTCTGGATCCAGAAGTATCCACACCTAACTACTACAAAAGGGCCTAATAGAAACGGTATAAGCGTTGCTAATTGTGTCAATTGCAACGGTTTAAACCGTTTCTAATGTAATAGTAACGGGTTAGGCAGTTGCTAATAGACTGTTACCTTTAAGGCCGTTGTAATTAGCTAATTGCAACGGTTGCAATGGTTTACAACCGTTGCAAAATTACATAACCGTTTCTATTAAAAAAATTCTTAATGTTATATCAACGATAAACAACCGTTTCTAATACACATTGTCAAAGAATTTTAGAAACACGTATAACCTTTGCTAATAGATGTTTAGCAACGGTAAAAACCCGTTAGTATAAAGATGTTTAGCAATAGTTAAACCGTTGCTAAAAAGTATTTAAGCATAGAATATAACCATTGCTAAAGTTATTTAGCAATGGAATCTAACCGTTGCAAATAAACATATTAATAAAAAAATTTAAATATTAAAATTTCATAAAATGATTTCAATGTTTTAAACTATTCGCTAATCGTTAGAAAAAATACAAAGCAATTCTCATACAACAATCCAGTTGACATTAAAACTCAAGCTTCATTAAAACTCATTCGGTCATATCACAGACCAACAATCAAGTTAAACCCAACTCTGTGCACTACAATCTCTCTCTCAGACTTTATGACCAACAATTTCATCAAACTTCTCTCAAAAAAGAAAAATACATGACAGTCAAATATAAAAATAAGCAACAAAGCATGGTTTGAAGCATGTTTTGAAGAATGATAACATTGAACCACTCATCATCAACTTCTATCATCAGCGAATTAATTTCACTTGTCAAATGTTGTTTGTCACCGATGATTGCAGAGGCTTGTTTTAACTGCTCAACCAAATCAATAGATAATATCTTCTCAAGACTCTTATAAAGATCCATTTCATTTACCCTGATACCATAGAAATCTCGATATTCAAACTCCCGCACTTCGCTACAAGCCAACCTATTTGAGCATGTAATGTACAGGTGAACCCTTCCCGCTTTATGAGGTGGGGCACAACAGCATAGAGTTCCATCTAAAATGTCAGCTGGAACTTCAATTTCACCAAACATACATGACCAATCACACTTCTTGATGTCTTCTTTATTCTTCAAGAATGTGCCGGTGATTACAACCTGCAATCAGTAGGTATAATCAAGGATATAAGACTGCATCAATTTTTGTTGTATCATCAGTATAACAACCCAATGAGAGGAAGATCCATTGACACTTGGTAGCCAGGTCCAAGAAAAAACAAGCCCGAGATGTAAAAGTTCACATACCTTATTCTCCATGCCGGTGAAAGCGGAGCTTGGGGAGACGTCAACTATGCTGAAAAGTTGTTCCTAGGAAATTGAAGGGCTCACTAAGTACGAGTCTTGCTCTTGATTAGACAAGCTTGAAACATCATCGTGTGTTAATCTATGGATGTTTTGAAGATCTGACAACATAAAAGGCCAAGTACAGTACCGTCATACCTTGGCAGCTTCCTTTCCACCTTTCATGAGAAGACCATTTCCACTTCGAATTGCTAAATATGCAATCTACAACCGTCTACCAAACAGAAAATGAATAATGAATTAGAATCATTATATGGAAACCAAAAGGAGTACAAGATCAAGGGCTTGACTATTATAATGACTCTCATCGGCCCCAGTTTGACTGATGCCAAAACAATTTCAAGATATGGACACGCATATGGGTTTAGCATCTATAAGCAATGGAACAACAACGGGAACAAAGACTTTATCCCAGAATTTTGGAACCATATTGAAACTTATAGGCAATAGTATGCATGATATACACTAAACATGTAAAGTGCAAATAGTGTGTGCCAGTTGCTAGCAGATGGTGGATGACTCCTTGTCAATTTGATCGGACCTGAAAAAATTGACTCTCTGTTTCAGTGTTTTGTTTCTCTTTTCCATTGGACTTTGGAAAATTATAGCATCTGTAGTCTCTCCTCTCTTTCTGTCATATACACGTACTCATGACGATCATGAAATGGTTCTGTTTGTTGAACATCCAAGAACCAATGTAATCCATTTCCACATTATGTTAAGTATTTACAGCAAGTAATCAAATAAGATGCATAGAATTAAGGGGAAATCAATGGGATATGTAGCAAAGGATTATTTATTAAGAAAAATAAAGATTGTCATGAAATATAAGATATATGTTTGAAACCCAAATATACCACCATTGCCTCAAGAACAAAAAAAAATCCAACAGTTAAACCCCTAACAAATTAAAAAAACAAAAACCCGCCAAGGAAAACCCTAATACTGACCCCGCTCTCCTCCCCTCACTTACACTAACAAGAACATCAATAAAAAACAAACAAAATAATGTTTTTTGCATGTTTATAATCTTTTCTTCCAAAGAAAAGACTGGAAATTTTCAGAAAATTTAAAGAACAAAATAATGTTTTTTTGCTCCTAAAATTTAGTCTACCATAGGATATCAAATTACAGATGTTCGCTTTACCTGGACTAAGGCATCAGGTCATGACTCAAAAACAATCAGAAGAACTTCCAAGGGGCATGATGTCTTGTCTAAGATTAGTCCCTCTGCAAGCTGTTGAGAAACATATACCGAACTTAAGAAATATGTTCCCAACCGAACAGAAAGAGATGTGTCCAAAACACAACAAATTATGGCAGCAAATCAAATTATAAAACCAACATGCATTGAGTCAATATCTTATAATCATTTTGAATAGGTGTGACTTCCAAAATTAGATTATTGAACACAAAATACCATGCTTGGAAAATTTAGTGCATACCATGTCTGGATACATGCATTTTTACCATATATAATCCATGTAAGACCAAATTCAAAGTTCCCTAGAGGTGAAGTGTACATAATACACTCAATTCTCTTTAATATCGTTTTTTCTCATAAAAAGGAAAAAAAGTCTTTTTCATTACTCAGTTTGGGTAAGCATCATCAACTCCTACCACAAACTCTTGGGATTGACAGAGCACAAATATGAACAATTTCGTTATTGTTCGATACTTTGTATAGCTTTCTAGAAAACTCCAGTACAACAAAATGGAGTCATGGATAACTCCTTGTGATAATAGCCCTTCTTATTTGCCTTTAAAAAACACTTAAGCCACTTGTCCCCATTTGAACAATCACAATAAAAAGCAAGGATGATTCTACAAATTGGATTAAACAAGAAATATATCTGTTGTACATAAACAGATGCACCTCAATATGTGAATGTGTGCCCGTGCACACACTACTGGTGGAAAGAGGCTTGGATAAAACCTTGCAAGCTGGGTGCAAATGCAACAAGTTATCTGCTGGACAAGGAGGTTAGAAACACATCTATAGAACAAATTCAAGGAGGTTAGAAACACATCTATAGAACAAATTCACTTAGGCAGTGGATGAATCTATCCTACCCTATGTAGAACAAATTCAGTTCATCTGAAGAAAAAGGGAAGATGTACCCAATCAGTTCATCTGGTGAAGAAAGACCAAGTTTGTTGAGAATGCTGGATGTTAGTAATGTTGGAGGGCCGCGGCCATCATGCGCCCAGATAACTGCTGTCAGCGCCTGTGCAGCAATTCTGTATCCACTGCATAATTCACAAATCTTTACGGGGCTATCCTCATTTACTTCAAAAAAAAGTACCACCGTATTAGAGATATCAATCACTATTTCATTGCCACTGGAAGTTCTATTGTGCATTATGTAAACAAGTCGACCTCTTCATACAGATTTTAGGCTCTTCAGTATCATAGATATAAAGATTAGAAACAGACCTGCCCCCAATCACCCAAGATAGGTCCACCACCCGCAGCCCGGGCTTCCCTTCCATCTTCAGTGAAGCCACAACAACAAAACCTATCATATCAACTAGAAAACGATACTGAATTACCATTTCAATCATACGAATCGCTTAAACCAATCTCTTACATGTACAATATCTATGTTGAGTGCAATGTGGAAGCATACCCTGAAGGAAGAGCCAAAGTGAGCTCGAGATCAAGTTCTTGCAAATTTTTTCTATTTCTTCTTATGTGAGATGGGTTTAATTTCAAGATGAGGATGTCCACAAACAAAAAAAAGCTTCATTAGTATATGTGCATTAGTATATGTGCAGTCTCTAATTAATTTACATCAAACTTAGTTTAATGTAAACACTTGCATAATCCTTATGCAACAATTAGTAATGCATACATAAAATAGACTATGTTGACTTCAAAAAAATTGACTTCAAATAAATAAAGTAATGCGTACATAAAATCTACCAACAACTCAAACACTTGCAAATTTTAAATGTGTAAACAAATCCCTACAAAATTAAACTTTTGTTAAAACAAATCCTAGAGCTAAAACATTATAATAATTGGATCGTCATATCCGCCATGCATCATATCACTCCCAAAATACATCCTGCACCATAAAGGGAGATATCAGACATAATGATGTTTATAAACTATTTTATGCAATGTACATGTAATTTACTCATAAATTATTTTACCTCTCTAGCATTCATTTTTATGTATGATCCAAATATTTCTCTCATTTCAGCAAGTTCCTTACGCGTTGCTTCTCTTTCTTCCCTGTCATGTGTCTTCTCTCTTTCAGCCTCTTCCATTCTTTGTTGAAAATCTTCTCGCATATCTTGGATCAATTTATTGGCAGAGTTAAGCTCCTCTTGCAAACGAACATTGCTCTCACGACTGACATTATTGTTACGTGAATAAGATGATTGTCTCATTTTTCGTGTTAAATAACCAATACCATAACCTCTTTCATATCCTCCGTGATGTCGTCCTGCTACTTCGTCAAGGATTGATGACAGCTCTAATTTACGGGAAATCGTAGATGGGTCTGACCCACTTAGTTGAACCAAGAGTTCTTCCTTTTTTTGACGACTTTTTCCTACATGACATTTAAAAGTTATATTAAAATTGTAATATAAATTAATAAATATTTAAAAAATGAAAACTTACACATAATTCTCGAGTTTTATTATTAGGATAGTCACCAATGCCTAACTTCTTCTTATGGGACTTGACAAATACATCAACGTCATCATCACCTTCACTTTTCTGCAAAAAAATAAATTAGTAAAACAGTACCAATATTATAACAATATAATCCAAATAATGTTCGTATATCCTTACCAACTTTCTTTTGGTTTGAGCAAAGGATCGTTGCCCCAAACAATGACAAAGTTGCTTGTTCATGACATTGGTCGTGTTCCTAATAGACTCCTCCTGCATGAATAATAATAATAATAATAATAATAATAATAATAATAATAATAATAATAATAATAATAATACAAGACAAAAGATATTTGCTAACAATATTTAAATAATAATCTTTTCTTAATACATTGAAAAATAAAAAAACATGTCATGTGTTAAAATGTAAGTTGACATATAATTTAAGACTTGAACATATGGTTAAATGTATAAATATACCTTCTTTTGTGGATTTTCGAGATATTCAAATAAGTCTTCCCATTCACTACGAGTGATCCTCTCAAACTTAATCCGATGATGCTGTTGTGGAGAAGCATTTCTCCATTTCTTATAGTACTTGCGCTTAAGTTTGTTCATACATCCCCTAATAGCACTTTGAACTGTAATCTTACACCAACGTTGCACACATTCCAGATTCACTGGTAAAATTACTTCAGGGTTTTTAGGATCTTTATCAGCACTCTCCCAATTGAAACTTTCCTGCATAAAATTGCAATTTTCAGATAATAAAAAATAAGAATCTATTAAGCAAATACGATTATATCATGATAGTGGAAGATCAAAACTCTAAAAGATCCATAATATCATCCATTGTTTCTTGCGATTCTTCGTACCACTCCTTATGTAAAGGAAATAGCCTTCCTATTCGACCATAATATCCAAGTTCTTCTGAAATCTGTAGAGCAGTTTCACTTACAGGTTGTCCTTTGCACCAAAGAACTGTATGTTTTTGACCTAACGGAGGGCGAAATGTTTCTAACTTGGTTGCCTTCCGATTACCTTTTTTATTGCCTCCATTAACAACTGCATAATCAATAAATAGAATAAATAAATTAGTCATCATTATTAATCAAACAATGATCAAATTTGTGTTTATTATAAAACTACCTTCGTGTGTCTCAGAATGGTTACTATCATCAATGCGTGTGGAAATCCCATCACGAGCTGCCTGGCTACTATCATCTTCCATGTGGCTTATTGGCACTTCATTGTTATTAGTTGGTAGATTTGAAATAACGGTACTAGTACCAACTTCAAAACTAGGAATCGTGGCATTGCAACCATTGTTATCAAAGATTGCAGCATTAGGAATCTTGGTGATACGCCGATATATAGAAGGTGCACTTCGTTGATGACGACTAGATTAAGAAGCTTTAAGAAAGAAAAAAATATCAACATAACAAAATATATCATAGATCCATAGAGTTCAGTTGGGATGCAAAATGATAATTGAAATAATAATCTGAACATCATCACTATTCAACACGTTAGTCATTCTTAAGTCCTCTAGTAATTTTAAAGTATGCACAGTTACCAGAGTAATTTTAAAGTATGCACAGTTACCATAGCAAAGAAATTACTAAGGGTTAGGGATTAAGAATGACTAATTCTTAAGTCCTCTGGTAATTGACTTTAAAACACATTAGTCAATTCGTCAATATAGCAAAGAATTTCATATTTTCTGTAACCTGATTTCATCTCTAACTAAGGGTTAGGGCCTCCTATCGCATGGAAGCTTGCTTGGTGCTTTTAAGTATGCAAGTATGCACAGCTTGTAATATCATGAATTTTCTACGCAATTCCTTACAGGTCATAACTTAAGTCCTCTAATATATCAGGGACTTAAAACACTAGTTGATGTCGGCACTTAAAGTATGCGGCCTGTTAATTTGTGTTTTCCCAGCACCAGTTTTTAAAGCAGTTATTATAAATCAATATATTATTCACTTTTTCTGACAGACCGAAACAGCGATTATTGCTTCTCAGAATTATAGAGCTACAAGCAAGGTGGGTCAAATCATCTGAATTATGCCATCTTTTACAAAATAAAAGGGAGAAAATGGTTTAAAAATCATCTGATCTTGGGTCAAATCAATATATTACAACTACTAGCAGAATTGCAAGTGAAACTATAGCCATTTCTTCACTAGTTTTGAAAAATAGTAATGTAGGAGGTTGCCTTTAAACTTCAGCCTTGAATAAAGTATATGTAATTGAAAGTTTTATTACTGAAGTTGATTCTAGTCTAATTAGATGATGCATCTAGATTTCTGGGTTAGAATAGAAACGATGAAAATGTGAACTTATAATCAGACAATGCTCTTTGTATCTTAGTTAGTTATATAACTAGGGTAATATATTATTATAAGTTTGTATACAGCCAGCCACCAAATACAGCTGAAACATTATGCAGCTGAAACATGAAATAGTGCAGCTGAAACATGAAACATTATGCCACCAACCATGAAATAGAGCTGATACATTATGCTTGCCCAGCTATCCAAATACAGCCAGCCACCAAATGAAGCACAACTTACTCATTTGTATAAGTCTGTATTCTGACTAATATGAACATTCCCAGGTGGGCTAATATGAACATTTTCCTGCTATTACAAGGCAAATCCATTAGACAAAACAAACTTATTATCTGTTTATTATCTGATTGATAGGCCAAACCTGGGAATGTTCATAAATAATTCGGAATAGCATGAAAATTGATTTGCCTTGTAAATCCATTGTTTCCTAAATAAACAGATAATAAAAATAATGGCTAAACTTATATAATGTCATCATGAGTGTCATCATGAGTGTCAAAACATCATAGCATCTTAAATTTTGAAAGCAAACAGCTACATGGATGCCATCCGAACTGCTCAAGGTGAGGAGATATAACTGTAGAACTCGACACAACAAGGATACCTACATATAATTCATTCCGGTTGTCCTATTATGGTGATACCAAATTCTTTGGAACCCCTTCCAGAAATTGGAAAATTGCAAGAGAATCCACTGTTCCTATAGCATATATACATCATAAAATCTATAGATAATAAAGCAAACATTTGAATCTCAAAGTAGTATGTCTAAGGTAGAAGACATGCCGCACTGCGATAAAAAATTTCTAGGCACAACACTACCAATTACAATGTGGATACATGCTTTTTATAAAAATTGACATCGTCAAACTACAAAATAAAAGATATAACTACAAGGGGAACAATAACAATAACTCAATGAATCATATAAAAGATTAAATCTGTTTATTCAATGTGCGATGAAAGTGATACATCTAATAAAATATGTTCACGTCAGAAATTTGACATTTACATGCACCACATGTTTGTTCACCAGTGAAAACTGAATCTATATACATAGCATCCTCTGTTTCAATGGGCTCGGGTAAAGTAACCCTCTTGCCCTTAAGCTTTTGAGCAATCGTCCTCGCATTAGCACGTTTTGGTGGCATTACTGACCTGTAACAAATATTAATTTTAAAAAAATTAGTACCTATCGTTGCAGTAAATTTGCAAGGGTTAAAAACAAATTTGTCCGCTATTATTAATTATAGATATTTCACATACCTGCATGTTTCTTTTTCTTTTTCTTTGTGTTTTTTCTGGCCTCTTCTAGTTCATTATGGCATACAAAAGTTCCCATTCCCATATCTTGCCTAACCCACTCAATATGTCCTTCATGCATGACACCTTCTAATGGAATACATGGATCAATATTGCGCATAAGATTGACATCATCATTTTCAGTCTCATTTTCTATCACCGCCACTTCTTCAAGGACTTCATAAGTATCTCTTGGCTTCCAACGACAAACAACACTCCAATTTGGATTTACAGGGTCCTTCGAGTAGTACACTTGTTGAACTTGTGTTGGATAGACAAAAGGTTCATCAGTGTAGCTCAATCGTGATGTATTGATTAATGTCAGATTGTAATCATCTTTCTTCCATCCAACACCTTCTTTAAAGTCATACCAAGTGTACTTAAATAAAGCAACGGGTTTTATTTTTGGAATAATTATCTCTAGTATTTCATCCAATACACCGTAAAACATTTGATTTTCACAACCTACTGTCACAACACCACTATTTTGTGTAACTCATGTAGTCTCCACATGTTTGGTGACAAATTTGTAACCATTGACACCAAACCCATGATAAAATGTAGCATCTGGTAAGGGCCCAAAAGAAAGATTGACCACTTCATCATCCAATGAAACATGTTGCCTCTTCAACTTAGTTACCTATCAAAAATTATGAAAAGTAATTTCAAAAGATATTATTTTTGTTTATTAAAAGTTATAAAAATGATTTAATAATTCTTACATGAGATCTAAACCAATCAACAAAATTATTATGCCCTTCTACTTGGGCTTTGTGATTGTTGAACGCAGATTGTTGTTGCTTCAAGAGTTGGTCATATAACCTTGCTCAAATACATCATTAATATAAAGTGAAATATTACCAAATCTAATAAAGAATAAAAGATACATACTCGCGATATGGATGAAATGATTCATTGTTGTCAAGGATAAAGAGATAGGCTTGATAAAGCTCTATGGCTGATAACAGACGAGTCTTCCCTGTGCCAAGTGGGCCATTTTGAATTCGTATAGGTCTGTTAAGCTTTGACTCCACATCATCTAGGTAACGTTCACAAAAAGTTGTCGCTTCATCTTTTAGGTAACCCTCTGCTATGGAACCCTCTGGTCGACTTCTATTGCGCACATAGTTCTTTAGTGTGAGCAAATACCTAATTATAAATCATATTATTAAACTTATAAAATGCAGGAAAAATTGTAAAAATCATGATATTATGCATAATTGATTTCATTATACCTTTCAATAGGATACATCCAACGATACTGAATTGGTCATGCAAGTTTTGCCTCGGTTGCGAGATGTACGGTCAAATGGACCATAACATCAAAGAATGCAGAAGGAAAAATCCTTTCTAGCTTACAAAAGATTATTGGAATACTTTGTTCAAGCTTCTCCATTGTACGATAGTCAATAACTTTAGAGCACAACTCTCTAAAGAAGCTACAAAAATCATTTATCGCAAGACCCACCGGCTTCACAAGTGATGTTCGTATGGCCAATGGGAGGAGTTGTTGCATCAAAACATGGTAATCATGACCTTTTAGCCTAATTATCTTACCTTCTCGAACTTGAACTTGGCCGGTAAAGTGTGTCGAAAATCCATCTGGAAGTTTCAAGAACTCTAAAATATTTAGAAACCTTTCTTTTTCTAACTTGGTCATGTTTTAGGATGCATGAGGTAACACGTATTTTCCACATCTCCCCTGTAATTCTTTAGGATGCAAAGGCTTTCTTATATTCAAAACTTGTAGGTCTTTACAAGCATTTAAGTTGTCTTTCGATTTCCCATCTCGGCATAGCAAGGTATTTAAAATATTATCACAAACATTTTTCTCAATATGCATGACATCTAAGTTGTGACGCACTAATAGTGTTTTCCAATAAGGGAGCTCAAAGAAAATACTCTTCTTTTTCCAACCTTTAGGTGTTGATTGCTTCTCTAATTTTTTCAGCTTTCCAAATGTTATGTTATTATAGTTCTCCCATTGCTTCAGCACATCATCTCCAGACAATGGAACGGGTGCAATATTTGTCTCCATTTCACCATCGAATTCTTTTTTATCTTTCCGCCTTGGATGATTGATTTTTAAAAAACGACGATGTTTCATGTAGACGCACTTTTTGCTACAACTCAAATATATAGATCCATGCTCCGTATGGCAATTAGGACATGCATGGTATCCTTTTGTGCTCCAACCTGATAGCAAACCATATGCAGGAAAGTCGCTGATGGTCCAAATAATAGCTGCTCTCATTTTGAATGTTTCATAAGTTAATGCATCGTATGTGTCAACCCCATTTTGCCATAAAAGTTTGAGCTCATCAATCAATGGCTGTAGGTAGATGTCAATATCATTACCTGGTGATTTAGGACCATCAATAAGAAGAGATAACATAAAATATGGCTGCTTCATGACAAGCCATGGTGGAAGATTATATGCAATTAATACAACTGGCCACATGCTTCTATTGCCACCAGTCATCAGCTTGAATGGACTAAACCCATAACTTGCCAATCCAAGCCTAACATTACGAGGGTCACTATCAAACGAAGCGTTTTGAAGACTAAAATGCTTCCAAGCCTTGGAGTCTCTTGGATGGCTAATCTTCCCATCTTCCTTAGGTGCAGTGTAATGCCATGTCATATCTCCAGCTGTGTTTTTAGACATGAACAACCTTTATAATCTAGGAATTAAAGGAAAATGACGAAGGACCTTGATAGGCACATCTTTACCATAACCATTTTCTCTTCTTTTCATCCATCTAGATGTACCACATACAGGGCATTTGTCAAGCTTCTCATATTCATTTCTAAATAACACACAGTCGTTACGACATGCATGTATTTTATTGCATTTTAGTCCCAAATCATCCATAACCTTCTTTCCCGCATACCAATTCCTTGGCACAAGATTGTCTTCAGGTAATAAGTCATTTAGTAATTCAAGGAGACTGGAGAGTGACTTATTGCTCCATTTATTTAAACACTTTATTTGAAGTAGACGAACTATGAAAGACAATTTTGAATACTTTTGGCAGTTAGGATAAAGTGGTCTTCTAGCATCCTCTATCAAACTTTCAAACCTTTATGCATCTCGATCTCTTCTATTGTTATTTATCATTTCAGAAGACCCAGTATAATCATAATAAGGTGAGAATGGACGTGCATCGGTTAACATTCCTGTCATGTCATTTCTAGATGGAAGCACATCACTTATTTGTTCTCGATTCCTCTTTTGAGTTTCACCATGAAAATACCATCTTGTATAATCGCGTACAAAACCATGACCAATTAAATGTATCTTAATGGTTTGAGTATCATGACTATACTGGTTTTCACATTTTTTGCCTGGGCAACATATGTCTCTCTGTCCTTCTGGTAAATGTTGGATTGCAAACTCAATAAAACTATCAACTCCTGATATAAAGAAGTCATCAAACCCAGTATACATCCAACTCTTATCCCCAATATAATCATACTCCATCTCTTGAATAACTCTTAACTACTGACCTGATAATTTTAAACAAACAATATTAGTTTCAATGAAAAAAATTGCCACGAGATACATAAAGCAAGACACATGTGAACGATAAAATGTTCAAAAAATGATTTAAACAAATAATAATGCCTATGATGCTGATTATTAACACTAGCTAGGAAAGCTCGTAAACCAAGAAGCAAAATATTAATTTCAGTAGCTAATTCTATCTGATTTGTTTGAGAATGGCCTGGATCATGAAATTGGCAATTTGTACCTAACCAAGATTTACCACAAAAGACATTGAACTATCAATAATCAATATTGGAATTTCTTTTTAACTGCCTCATTACTGGTCATTCTGGTCCATCTACCCTAAAAACTAGCCCCTAACTGCTGAGCTAAAATTATGTAACACCTAAACTTACTGGTGATTGTTGCACAATTCTAAACCAAATCAAAGTTTCTAATGTTAATTTCAATTTCTCAAGCATGCATTCCATTTAAAGTCCTTACCCTATCTTTCAGCATATTGCTGTGTCATCCATTCTCACATTCTCGTTTTCATCATAATCACCGAAGCTTTTCACTCTACCAACCTTCATATTCATAAAGCATCACAGCTAGCATAGCCACTACAACTTTTTTTATAAAAAACAATCATTCAATTACATAGCTACTTCACAGTAATTTGAGTTGTTTGCAAATGAAAAGAAATAAAGATGCAGACGTCAAATTATATAGCCATATAAATTATAAGCATGTGTTGATAAGGCAGAAAGTATGTACCCAACAGTTTTTTTCCAATTATGTACCCAAATTATGTACCCAATAGAAATAAGATTTTTCCCCAGTTTTTTTCCCCGGTTCTCTATTGATTATGTACCCAATAGAAAGGTTTTTACCTTATTGATTTCCAAAGTGTATATCTAAATTTCTAATGCTGTGATTATGTACCCAAATGACAGTACAAATTGGTGTAAAGTAGAAATGAAAACCCAACTCTTCACCAGGAGACATGCGCAGCGAAATGAAAGCGAGTGAAATGACCCTAAATCAGTTTTTAATTACATTGGATTCTGTAAAAATAGGATTTAAGTGGAATATGCAGAGTACGCACCTTGCTGTCAGTTTAGGCGAACTCGATCGACGATGGAGACAAGAGAGATTGCCTCCTGAAAGTGAAATTTCTATATATCTTATGTGGCAGGTTTGCCTGTAAAAATAGGAAACCCTAGAGATCAGAAATTAACGAAAGGAATTGAGGGGGAGGGGGAGAGAGGGAGAGAGAGGGGGGAGAGTATATTACCCGAGGACGTATAACGGGTTTGAGGGAAAAGATAAGTTGAGGGGATGATGAGTACAGAAGGTTTTAAGAGGGAATTGACGGGAACGTGAAAATGAGTAGCCTTAAGCAGTTTTTATAACCATTTCTATTCAAAAATCAGTGTATAAAAATTTTGGCTGTCCTAGTCATATAAAACCTGCCACATAGGACAAATCGGGACACCTGGGACAAAACCTGCCACATAGGACATGGTTCATAAATTGTAATTGAGAATTTGAAACTGAGTCTGCCAAAATGGAAAGGTGAAAGAAATTTGAAACTCAGTCAGTTGATATGAATCAGTGCGGTACCGAAAATTTCTGCCTTAAGTGGACTAATCACAGTACCGGTTTGAAGGGACAAAATGTGTATTTTTAGTTCTCTGACAGGAAACTTTAAAATCAGCACTTCATACGCTAAGAAACATCAGTATTTAAAAGTTGTTTGCAAATGAAAAGAAATAAAGATGCAGACGTCAAATTATATAGCCATAGAAATTATAAGCATGTGTTGATAAGGCAGAAAGTATGTACCCAACAGTTTTTTTCCAATTATGTACCCAAATTATGTGCCCAATAGAAATAAGATTTTTTCCCCAGTTTTTTTCCCAGGTTCTCTACTGATTATGTACCCAATAGAAAGGTTTTTACCTTATTGATTTCCAAAGTGTATATCTAAATTATTAATGCTGTGATTATATACCCAAATGACAGTACAAATTGGAGTAAAGTAGAAATGAATAACCCAACTCTTCACCAGGAGACATGCGCAGCGAAATGAAGCGAAATGACCCTAAATCAGTTTTTAATTACATTGGATTCTGTAAAAATAGGATTTAAGTGGAATACGCAGAGTACGCACCTTGCTGTCAGTTTAGGCGAACTTAGGGAAGCTTCATCAAGATGGCTGGCGTTGGTCTTAGTACTCAATGAAGAATATCCATAGCCATTATCCACCCAAAATCTGATTTTTTTAATATTAAGTGAAATTTTTTGATAGAAATTATTAATTAAACTAAATGTTGCAAGAACACATGCACATATTTACAAGTCCATGTGGAAGAGGCATTATAAAGCAATATACCTTTTGTGAGAACTCAGCTTTCCAGAAAACTAGGTAGATAAATTTGGGATATAATCAATTATATGCGTTTTAACTTTAATTATTGCTTATATTTTAAAAAGAGCATAAGAATTTAATTTGATAAACTAGGTAGATAAATTTCAAGTCACATGAATATTGTGTAATTTACAGTAATAGTGTAGGGTAAATATAGGAAATACACTATAGAATGAAATAATAGAAGAAAGTATCCATTACTAAAGTTGAAATAATAGGGGTAATGATACAATATCATCTAATTGTGATGATTATATTTAAGTCTATCATTTAATGGAGCAGCAAATAGTAAAGTAATGTGATAGCATGAGAACTAACTATGATTATAATGTCAAATTTAATACATTGCTTTGGAAAATAATTCTTGCAAAATTGGTTCTACCATTATTCAAACCACAAATTGATCTCCCAAAAAAACTCCTTAACAATGATAATCATACAGTATATGAATTAAGGCCAGCTTTTTCTTTAAAAACATAGAAGTATGTAAACAGTTAATCATTGAATTAATGGCAGACATAACCATTGTTTTCTGTCACATTTCAAATGAATACATTTATAAAAGTTTAAGCAGTTATGTTGGATAGATATTAAAAAATGCAATTGTCCTATATTTATTTTGTAATTGCCTATGCATGTTGTAATCCAAAGATCAACAACCCTTGAACAATATATTATTAACACAGACGATATTCACGCAACCAAATTGACAAGATTACAAAGGCGAAGCCCTATGGGACAAGTTAATCTCCAAACTGACATTATAAAAACTTGAAAGAACAAATAGGAAACCAATAAGCACGTCCACTAAACATGAATATGAGAGCTATTATGCTTAATATTGAATCCAAAAAAAGAAATCAAATCCATAAAAGCCAGTGCATGCAATTTACAAGTGATTCAAATTAAGCACAAGAATTGCATGCAATATATATCAACAAATGCAACTGATGTGTAAAATTGCCCATAATGAGAACAAATTTCACCCAAGTCAAGGTTTTTCTTTACATAATTCGTGAAAGGACCATGGAGTAACAATTTGGAGATTTTATTAGGAACATTAACTTCGGTAAAAAGAAATTATTATCAACGCGAAAGGAGACTGATTTACCTAGCTCTTGAAGTTTTCGTCGAGAATACCAGAAATGATCCCAATCTCCGGGCTTGATCTCGACGCGGGCGTCTGAGGAGAGCAATCTTGTCTAAGGGATGGACAGAGCGACGGGGGGGAATTGGGGGATGAATTGAGGGATTAAATGAGAGGGGAAATTTGGGGGGAAAATAATTGGGCTTGAAATCGATGCAGGAGGAGATCGATCTCGTCTAAGAGATGAAAAGAGCAGCGGGGGAAATTGAGGGATGAATGGAAGGATTAAATGAGAGAGGGGAAAATTGCGGGGGAAATAATTGGGATTAGCGCGTACCAAAAAAACAATTAAGGGGAAATCGCATCGACCTCATTGCCGAATCTTTCTTATTTAATGGGCATGGGCTCCCCTTGCGAAGGTATTTTAACATTTTATTATGATGTTATAACGCTTCCTCCTAATGGGCAATTGGTTAGGACGTTGAGACATGCTTTGGGTTGGTACTAGGATCAAATCCTTTTGGCTACCCCTTCATAAACGTGTACAGACATATTTGTTTAATTTTAAATTATTTATCTGTCAAAAGATAATAACAATAACCATCCGTTTCTAATAAAAAAACCACTTGTTTCTAAACATTTATTTCTAATGCGATAAAAAACTTTTTAGTATTTTTTAATTATTTAAATTTATTTATTATAAGATACATGTTTCTATTAGAACATAACCATTACTAATAAAACATTAGTAACAGTTGTGCTAATAACCATTACTAATATGTACTATTAGCAATGGTTTAAATTATAACCGTTGCGTATAGAGACAATTGTAGTAGTGCCTCGACACATCCCCAAATCAGGGAAAGTTTTGGAGTGATGTACTATTTTCCCTTCGATATTGGTTTTTTCCCATGGGGTTCTTCCATAGCTAAAGGTTTTTAACGAGGCAGTCATCTCTATCTTGGATCCAGAAGTATCCACTCTTTAAGATACACATTATACTAATGAATCATTCAGTATTCATAAGTCGAGTATACCACATTGGTTGGATAAGGGGAAGTGTTATGAATAGGACACATTGAGCCTATTGGGTATCCACCTACATGAGTAATCAATATGAATACTATATAAAGGAGGCTAGGTGTTTCCTAGCCTCAACCTTCTTCAAACACTTTCTCCTTCACAACATGACTAAATAAAAAATATTGTGCATTAATTATTGTTGTTCATTTAAAATTACGGGATCCAAGATTTTCCGGGGATGTGAATAGTGCCATATGACTAGTTACCTCAATGGCAACTAGCTCCATCTTCACTACAAACCGTTGGATTTCCATGACCTTGTTAAGTCTTTTGAAAGTTTCCCAGCTCGTTATGATCGTATATTATACCATGAAGTATTGGTTAGACCTAACTCCACCCACCTCCAACAACTAACACCGAGAAGAAAGCTTAATTTTTTCAGAAAGAAATTAAGACGGTGGACGTCTAGATCTTGAAGTCAAACACCTTTGAGTTGAAAAGAAGCTAGTAAACTAGTATCTCTGAAACCAAGCACACCATATTCATCTTATTATACAACAATACTAAAGCAAGCTAAACCTGGCAGAAGACAAATCAACTTGCTTAGATTTGTTTGTGCATGGCTCCCACCATGGACGGCCAAAACAAAATGGGAGCAGTACTCGGAGGTTGAAGATGTGACTTGAAAGGCAATTTATAAACTCATCATGAATTCGAAAAGTTGTGGTTTTCTTGTTCTTTTTTGGCCATTCCATGTTAATTTGTTTTGTCAATTATAATTAAACGGGTTACTTAAATCTGGGAGATGAGATGAGCTTTTTGGTCCAGTTTTGACCTGCGTTGGGTTGCTTTCAGTCACCAAACATATGTTTTCTTCCACTTGATGTAGATCCCATTGTGTTTTGTCGGACTGCTTTCCTTTGCATGTTCGCATGCATCATCTTTGGATTCTTGCCCCCACGCTTCACACATAATTACAGCATGCATTTCCCCAAGTGGCTTTACTTAGATCTGAGTAGTGATTCCCTAAGCTGGTTAGTGTTTTGACTAAGTAGTATTTAATTACATATTCATAGATAATATTCACAGATCCAGATCAGTCATCACAGCTTCCAACATGTCAGCTGGACATAAAGAAGGATATCATGGAACTGCCCATTTAGAATTTAGTGTCAAATTAGCTGGCTCCGGTTTACAACGAGATGTTGAATCACTAACTGGTTGTAAATCCGAAGAAAAATGATATTAGGGTATAATCTTTTTTGTTTTTCTAATGTTTTCCTGATGGCAATGGTCAAGTATTATACACAATTTTTTTCTCTAGTTCCATTCATTTTGGAAACTCTAGCAGGTAAAAAGTTTTGTTTTGTTTAAATAGCATAATGTCTTTAATCCTTTCACGCTTTGTTTTGAATGAATAAACTGCAGATAAGTATAGAATTGGTAAACATGTGCATTTAGTACTTAACGAATGCTCCACATGCCTTCACCAGAAAAACCCTTTCACAAGTTGTTGATGTCCGTTCCATTTGACAAGATCTCAGGCAGTTCACTGTAAGGCTATAATCGAAGAAGTGTCATAAACCGTGACGTAATCAGGAATTTTTTTGACCCCGGTGAAAATAATGATGGTACAAAGAATATTTTTTGAAAAAAAATATCAAAACAAAAAACTTTAAAGCTACGAATGTTTAGATTAGATATTGATAATAGCGACAAAATAAAAGTATACATATATTCAAAATATGATATATAACACATAAAATATCACATATATTTAATCAATTCATAAAAGCTATGCAATTGTCCCACTATATTAAACACACGTGTCAATGACAGAGGTGGCGCCGTCAGCATCTCTGCTCGTCATAGAAAGGAAACATTGCTTGGAGCTAGGTAATTGTTGGTCGAAGCTGGACTCTCCCGTCAAGTGCACACAACTAATATATTGGTGGTGGTATTGTTTTAGGGTCTCGTGGTATGTCCTCTCATCCATTGAGGATATCCACTTCTGCTACTGGTAGATTGCATCCATTATAGTTGGTATGTCAATCCTAGCTGGATTTTTAGTAGCAGGGATGTGTGAATTTGACAATATTTATATTGTCAATAGCTATGTCTGATAACTGTTTAACAGTTTCAAAAGTGTGGATCGTCAGGATCTCATCACTATTCATGATAATCAGATCATAGGTATTAATGTTTTAAATGGTCCATAGTGGTGATATGGGGATGTAAACTCATCATGACTCCATCGATAAGATGTGTACTAAACGCTTCCCCCGTTAGGGGTTCTCGGAAACTGTTTATATGAGGTGATCAGGCTCATATAAATAGTTTCTAAGGGGGCGTTCTGATGGTTTGCATGCTCCCACGTGGTCACCTTACAACTGGATTTCTAGTGGATAAGTAATCCGTTTAAATCATTTTAATGATTTACATATAACCCATTTCTGGGTGTGAACACAAAGCTTCAGGGTGTTCAATTTTCTTCCAGTTGTTATATTGATTTCCCAGTGTTATCCCAAAAATCCGCAAATAGCTCGACTTCAATGAAGTTGAGCATAAAACTAGGGATATGAACCCGTCAAGGCTCCATCTATAAGATGTGCTCTAATGCCTCCCCCGTTTGGGGATCTCGGAACATATTCATCTAGGAGGGTTAGTCCCGATGAATAAGTTCCACTGCGGCATTTTTGAGGGTGGTATGAGGGTAAGTAAAAGCCCAACCAATATCCTAGTAATGTAATATGTCCGTTGTGATTAATAATAATCTAGACTGCGGTTGGATAACAAGGTTTTGCATTATGGGTCTTTTCAGAACTTCTGGTCTGATATTGGGTTGCCATTGCATACTCCATATCGAGATACATCATATCTTCCCTTTCTTATTTTTATTCAAGACTTCCCCTGTTTTCAGTCTTCCTTATTGTCGTTTATAAGGAAGAATGATTATTGGTCTTTTAAAGTAGACTTATTCAAGGGAAATGAGTTAGTTTCTATATTTCCACTTTCTAATTTATGAGAGACTTTTAAAAGTCTATTTGAAAACTCAAGTATGGTCTACGGGCCATTTTTATTGACTTTTGATTTGATTTTGAACTTCAGGTTCATTTTGGTTTTGAACTCCAGGTTCATTTTGTCAACTAGGATATGATGGTGAAATTTATTGAAATCATTATTGGTTTGTTGTCATAAAAAGTTGTCGTATCATGAGCACATCATACATATAATATAAATCCATTAAACTAAAAAGTTGTGCTTAATTAACCTTAATGGAAACAATTATGATGTATACACATGCTATTTATATTCTGCAGGTATATAAATAATTTTATCTCAGACAAATATTTATGCTACAGGCAACGAAAATATACATCACATCGTGGAAAAATGCGGCAGGCATTTAATATCATAGCAGACGATCAACACAGACAATTAATCATCACAGGCATTTTATAATGGAAATGAAAATTTTTCGTTTAATAATTATTGGACCACTAGGCAACGTCATACACCGTTAGGTTAGTTAACTAACGGCAGAGCGGTCGCAGGATCTTCCTAATTATTAAACATAAATAATCAGATAATCCGGATAAAATGCGATGAATAAAAATTGTGTAATTTAACAGATTTTGACGAAAACGAAATCGTAATTAAATCTGAAAAAGATTTGAAAATCGAAAAAAAATTTCGGGGTCAAACCCTAGTTAGGGTTTTTGGTCGCGCGGATTGCCGCTTCAGGCGGCCGGCGTGGGTGGGTCCGTCTGCCCGCCGTGGCCAGCGGCGGGGTCACCCGCCGCTGGAGCGGCGGGATCTGCCCGCCGTGGCCAGCGGCGGGGTCGCCCGCCGCTGCCGGCGGCGGGGACGACCCGCCGCTGGAGCGGCGGGATCTGCCCGCCGCGGCCAGCGGCGGGGTCGCCCGCCGCTGCCGGCGGCGGGGACGACCCGCCGCTGGAGCGGCGGGATCTGCCCGCCGCGGCCAGCGGCGGGGTCGCCCGCCGCTGCCGGCGGCGGGGACGACCCGCCGGCTGCAGCGGCGGGATCCTCGCCGCTTCGAGCGGCGGCGGCGGTGGCGCGGGATCTAGGGGGGTTCGCGTTCCGGCGAGAAAATCCCCTAGGGTTTCATGGTTTTTGGGGATAAAAATCTAATTTTTAGTGGAAAAAATCTATTTTTAATCTCCAAAAAAACGTTTTTATTGTAAAAATTTGATTTTTAAACAATAAAAACCTTGGTTTTCATTAAACAATTGATCCAAGAATTTTGGATCTAGACATATGCGCATATGAAATTTTAGATCTAGGGTTTTAGGGTTACCTCTAGATCCTACCCGCCGGATCTAGAGACGTTCGGTGAAGGAAGCCCGTTTGCGTCGCGTTCGTCCGTCGCGTCCGTCCGTCGCGTCCGTCCGTCGGCAGGGGTTCGGCTTAGCTTTGAGCGTGCTGATAACGTGTTGTAAACCATGGCGGCTACGGAACCCCGTAGCCCTGTATTTATAGTAATAGGGTTACATAATGGGTGGATACCCACTAACGGGTTGGGCCTCCAAAGCCCGTTTATAACATATATGAATTTTTTTACATTTTCTAGCCTGCCCAGGTCAAGCAATGTGGTTACGCCCCTGACATGCAACAAGTCTATAGACTGGGACTTAATTATCAACCCAAATATGAGAGCTTCTCCTATGTGGATGTCTGTTCCTTAGGTGGTACCACACTTCAAGATGGACTTAAGATCCACATATGAAAATAGAGGGTGTTACGCCTATTTGCCCGAGGCCCGAAAGACACGAGCCCAGAGACCCGACCGTCGGTCAAGAGCCCATCTGTGCACTCAGGCCCACTCGATAAGGCCCTATGGGGGACCCCCCCCAAATGTCGATCCGACCCGGCCCCGGTAACACACCGGTCACTCGCCCACTCCTGCGATAACCGCCCCCTCGATCCCGCTACCACTTAATGGCAGTTATAGGGGGGTGCTGGCATGGCGCAGGGAGCGGCGGGGGGGGGGCGGATCGAGGGGGCACGATTGAGGGCGGGCGAGCGACGTGGGTCGGGGGCAATCATGGCGGAGGTCTATAAAGGGGCTAGGAGGACGACAGGACAAAGGACCGCCTCTCAGGTATCTAGAACCTAAGGTACTCCATCAACGACCTAGTTCCCCCATTTCATCTCCTTCCTCCCCCGCTCGCGCCGTGAGACGCCGTTCCGATCTCCTCACGAGTCGAACCGTCTCCGCCGGGCCTCCTCTTTCAGATCTTTGTCTGACTTAGGCATCGGAGGGGATTTGGCCGGAACCAAGGTCCGGCCCCCTGACGAGTGTTCTCATCTACGCAGGAGGGCATCAGATCCACGGGCCGAGGCTTCCCCTCCGCCCCTCGCCGACCACGCAACCAACCGGACGATTGAGGCTTCCCCTCGTCGTCCGACCGCCGAGGCCGAGCGCAACCGACCGAGGCCGAGCGTCTCGACCCGGGCCGAGGCTACCCCTCGCCCTACCAACGGCCGAGGACCCCGATTCAACCCAGTCGACGCGCTCTACGTCGTCTGCTGGTCCGACTCGAGCCTCAACTGCACCAACTCGACTCGCCCGAGGGACCCAAACGGGCCCCTTGACCACGTTGACCGGGTTGTCCACGGTCAACGCTTTGTAGTGAGAAAACACTCTGAAACATCTGGCGCCGTCTGTGGGAAGCGAAAACCGTCCCACGAAGAAGCAAACCACACCAGCAATGGCATGAGCCAGCAATGGAAGGAAGCGCATGCCCCCCATCCCGGAGGAGGGGAATGGCGCATCCAACGGCAACCTCGAAAACACGCCCGTCGGCGATAACCCCGCCCCTCAACCGAAGAGACCGGCGGCTCAGGACTGGCCACACAGGGACAGCTCCGCGCCCTGGCTCAGGAGACCAACGCGAGCCTCCAGACGTTGGTCGCGACGGTACAACAGCTCGTCGGCCCTGCGCCATCCAACGGAGGCACGTTGGGCGATAGCCATCGATGGGCGGGGGGTCCCCCGCTCTTGCGGTCCGCCGTGGTCGACGACCACGGGACCCAAAAACCGAACACGGATCGTCGGTTCACGCTGTCCGGCTCCCGTCAGGCGAGATCACGCGCCTCCTCCCCTTATCGTGAAAGGAGCCGAAGAGAAACCGAAGGGACGGAGGGCGAATCGATGACTGCATCATCTCGTCGGTCACGGTCGTCCCGCCGCAGGAGAAGGAACGACACCACTCGAGAGACCGATCACGGCGGAGCAGGAGCTCCCGCCGGAGGAGCCGGGAGCGCCGGGTCAGCCCGACCCCCAGCGTGGCGAGGGCCGTGGAGCCAGCCCCGCCGGCGCCTGTGCACCCTCCACCACCGAACGAGCCAGAGGAAGGCGACTGTCGAATCCCCGGGGGCATCCACGGAGACCGGTGCCCCCTATCACGGAGAATAACCGACGCACGGGTCCCCTCTCGATTCAGGATCCCGGCGCTGGGGAAGTACGACGGGATAGGGGACCCGGGAAACCACGTAATGGACTACGAGGGGGACATGTCCTTCCAAGGAGCTGACGATGACCTGCTCTGCCGAGTCTTCTATTCTACTCTCAGGGGAGCGGCGAGGACCTGGTACCGCAGCCTGCCCAGTCGCTCCATCGACAGCTTTGAGGAACTCACCCAGTTGTTCTGCAAGCAGTTCATGGCGGGAGGCAGATCAAGCCTGATGCTGAACATCTGTTCAACATAGTGCAAGGCCCGGCCGAGCCGCTCCGGCAGTTCATGCGCCGCTTCAATGCGGAGAGGCTGAACGTGAACAGCCCTCCCGACCTGGTGGTCCAAACGGCCCTTAAGAAAGGGCTTCGCCACAGAGGCCTCAAGAAGTCCCTGCACAACGATCCCCCGAAGGACCTCCCCGGGATCATGGCAAGGGCCGAGCGCTTCATGTTGACCGAGGAGGCCTTGGCCGTGGATGCAGGAAAAGCCACTCGAGGGACCAAACGCGGCGACAGCGGACGAGGCAGCCCTGAAGGATACCGGACCGAGAAGAGGCCGAGAAACAGGCAGCGCGGAGAAGGTACGAGAGACGCCACCCCAGACGCCGTCCTCGCCCAAGTGCAGAAGGAAGAACGCGCCGATCGCCCCCCACCGAGGGCGAAAAGAGGTGGGAAGAATAAGGAGAAATACTGCAAGTACCACAAGGACGACGGCCACGACACTGAAGACTGCTGGCACTTGAAGAAGGACATTGAGAAGCTGATGAGTCGGGGGCACGCCAGGAGCTTAGCCGACGAGCCGGCCCATGGGGAAGGGACCTCCATGCAGCCGGACAAGGGGAAGAAGATCAACACCGTCCAAGGACCCCTTCGCATCATAGAGTGAGCGGGCGAGCTCTCTCCCCCAGTCGTAGCTGGTGGGACCGAAAAGGTGCTCTCTCTCAAGTGCAAGAGTCCGTACAAGTAGTAAAACCTGGGAGTCCAGGTGTCGAATCCACGGGAAGAAATCTGTTGCAACCACAATTCAAATCAAATAGAAATCTATCGGAAAGAAACTAAACACTTCAACAATGGTGACGGTGATGGTGATGTGAACATGTGAACAAAATAAACATAGAAAATCGTGTAAGAAAATATCTATAAAGAGTTTGCACATGGTATGGGTTCGCTAGGGTCAGCGATTCGTATTAATTTGATTGATGAATATATCACAATGAATTCTCCTTTTGGGAGCAATTCACCGGGAAAAATATCCAATATAACTCAATGAATTCTCCTTTTGGGAGCAATTCATCGGAAGATGCCCTTTTGGGGGTTCAAACAAAATATTCAAAAGGATCGTCGCTAAAGCTATAATACGATATGAAACTCTCTTTTGGAGAGATCAAAACTACGGTATGAAACTCCCTTTTGGGGAGATCAAAACTCACCCTTTTGGGGCGATCATCAACTTAATTAATTCTTTTGGAATCTAACAAAGTCGATTTACGAACAACGATTACAATTTTAGCGACGTTTAACGATTTAGCAAAAGAAATACAACCAAATTAACACAAATCATAGCCCCTAACTACTCCAAACCATGCACAATAACAATTTAGCTACTCATAATATCAGAATAAACAATTCTCAGATCAGAATTCATAGGTTTAATAGCAAAATACGGAAGTTTAGAGGCAAAATACAAGCTAAAACACCCAAATACAAGCTAAAGTTGAAGAGAATATCACCAAATCTCTCTGAAAAGTCTTCAAAACTCTCTGGAAATTAGAAACAAGCCTCTGGAATTTTACAGAATTTTTCAGGGGGAAAATACGGCTCCTAGAGCCTCCAATACGCCCAAAATACGCCCCAATCTCCTTGAATACGCCCAAAAAACCCTAAAATACCTTTTATAAAGAGATTGCGGGTTTGGGTTGTGCTAACGGGTCTAAACCCGCATCCAAACGCACCCGAATCAATCTTAGCCGCACATCTGGAGCGGATCAAATACGGGCCGTCCATCGCAGCGGGATCGCTCTACATCGCGACACGTGTCTGACTTTATCGGATCTCGCCCGCGCTTCCGCCTCCGAATCCAAGCGCAGCTCGGATTAAATCGCGAGCGTCGGATCTTGAATCGTGCGGTCCTCCGTGTGCCACGTCGTCCATCTGATCGACGCTCTGCCCGCTTCCGAATTCGAGTTGAGGCGCTTAGCAGTCGTTGGATCGTCATCGCACGTCCCTGAGGCGGCCACGTCGCCCGCTTTTCGAATACGAGGCGGGGCTTTGTTGGACCGTTCGATGAAGCGGGGGTTCGCTGCGATGACGACGCGTGTGCCATGGATTCGCGAAATTGATTTCGAAGCGGGGATGATCCGCTCCGTTGGATCGTCGATCTGCGGTCCATATGGAGCCACGTAGCCGCTAGAATCGTTTTGCGCCTGCGTTCGACTGGGTTGATCGTAGCCGTTGGATGCGTGATCGAACGCTTAATAAAGCGCCACATCGCTTGATTTCCGATCTGCTGCGCTTAGTTAGTGGACCGTTGGATCTTGATCCGACGGTTCACAATATCCCCGAACTCATCAGCTCCGCTGCCGTGATGAAGCGCATCAACACCGTCCAAGGACCCCTCCGCATCGTAGAGTGAGCGGGCGAGCTCTCTCCCCCAGTCGTAGCCTGGTCCGAGGGGATTATCTAGATTTATATCCCTCTGTCTAGCTTTATTCCCTATTTCCTTTCCTCCAAATGTACCAGTCCGACAGGACTCTTAAGAGTACAATTGCATTCCCTTTTTGTCTTTTCTTAAATCCTCGACGGAATTGACATTTCACTAATAGTGCAAAAGAATGAAGACCGCCGCCTCACTGGAGGAGGAAGGGGGGCACTGCCCTCGCCGACCGACTCCTGCGCTCGGAAGCCTGGGGGCAATTCTCCCAGCCAGCACGGACGTCGACCGGTCCTAAGCCGAGGAGCTTTGCCCTCGCCGACCGAATCCTGCGCTCATAAGTCTGGGGGCAGTTCCCCCAGCAGGCACGGACGCCGACCGGTCCTAAGCCGAGGAGCTTTGCCCTCGCCGACCGACTCCTACGCTCATAAGTCTGGGGGCAGTTCCCCCAGCAGGCACGGACGCCGACCGGTCCTAAGCCGAGGAGCTTTGCCCTCGCCGACCGACTCCTGCGCTCATAAGTCTGGGGGCAGTTCCCCCAGCAGGCACGGACGCCGACCGGTCCTAAGCCGAGGAGCTTTGCCCTCGCCGACCGACTCCTGCGCTCATAAGTCTGGGGCAATTCCCCCAGCCAGCGCGGACGCCGACCGGTCCTAAGTCGAGGGACTTTGCCCTCGCCGACCGACTCCTGCGCTCATAAGTCTGAGGGCAGTTCCCCCAGCAGGCACGAACGCCGACCGGTCCTAAGCCGAGGAGCTTTGCCCTCGCCGACCGACTCCTGCGCCCGTAAGTCTGGGGGCAATTCCCCCAGCCAACGCGAACGTCATCCAGTCCTAGGCCAAGAACAAGGCAGCAACGCAAAATACACGAGAAGTCCGAGTAAGTCAATTTCGTTTATAACAGTTAACCAGGGTACAAAAATGTGTCTTATTTACAGGGAATCGAGGCGAAGAAAACTCTCTACAAATAATCCACTCACGACGAATGACAAAGTTCGTCACCTACAGAAGCTAGGTCGACACCGACAGAGCAAAATTTGTTGACAAAAGACCCAAAGTAGATAGCCCAAGCGAGCAGCCATGCAACCAGCAATTATTGGCCCCGGAGCCGGTAGCGAAGCCGAAGGAGATAGCGGGGCCAGGGATCCATTTCAAGTAGACTGGCCCAAAGCGAAGCGGATGCTAAAAAATTTGAGGATAAGGCCAGGAGGGACGGCTTAGGGAGCACGGGCTCGGGAGGACACATCCTCGGGCACCTCCCCCTGCTCGGAGCAAGGGGGATCGACCGGCGGAGGGGCTTGCCGAACACGCTCCGCACATTCCCGGAAGGAAGACTGGACGACTTCGACGATCCGAGGGGCGATGAGGTCTTCATACGCACCGAAGGCCTCCCTGAGAACCTCGAAGATCCTCTTCCCCAGGGTCTCGACGACGTCCCTCTCCACCTCCTCTGCAAGCCGCGTCACCTGGCGCCGATCCGACAGTTCCCTCTGAAGCTCCTCCCTCTCCAGGCGGAACGACTCCGCCGCTTCCTCAGCCGACTGACGGACATCCTCCAGCTTTCCCTGGAGGTCACCCACTCGTCCCTCCAACTCGGCCACACAGAGCTTGAGACGCCGAGACTCCATCTGGGCCTCCGTCATAGCCACCTCCGCCACCCCGGCCCGCTCCTGGGCCCTCATGGAGGACTCCTCCAGCTCCCTCAAGCGGACGGCTCGACACTGCAACTCCACAGCGAGCGCTGAACCCTGGAAAGATGAGACATGGGCTAAGAAGAGGATAAAGGGAAGGAGAGGATAGCAAGATAACCGAACCTGTTGAAGGATCCAGACCAAGGAATCCGACATCTTGTCGGCAGGGATCTTCTTGAGGAGGCTGCGGTCCCGGGGAGGGACGGAGACCTCGGCAACCTGCTGGGCCAAGGCTCGGTCGACAAACATCGAACTCCCAGGGACGACAAGGGAAGCCAAATTGCTCGCCAACAAGGCCCCGATCCCCGGTGATACGGGCGAGGACGCTGCGAGGGGGGTGGTCGACAAGGCTACCGAAGGATCCCCGGTGGTCGCCGCAGGAAGCGCGGAACCCGCCGGACTGGAGGGATCCGCGTCCTCCTTCCTCTTCTTTCCTCCGTGGGGCTCCGAAGGCGCCGGAGGGGAGCGCTTCCGCCTCGCACCATCCCCACCCTCGGGAACCTGAGGGGGCACGCCAAGGGCAGGAGGGACTGCACCGGACCCGTTATTACCCCCTGCCTCTTGGGCTGACGGGGCGGGTCCGGCCCTTGTGACCCCCCCGGGAAGGGGATCGCCAGAAGAAGAGGCGGGAGGCGCGGCCACCACCTTACCCACGGAAGGCTCGGCTCGGCGCACTTCCTCCTCAACGGTCCACCGAGGCGCCCTTCCAGAGGTACTACCTCGGCTCCGAGCAGCTCCACGGCGGATCAGTTCATCGACGTCACGGACGAACTCGCGGCCAGCCATCCCTGCAAGGGAAACCAAAATCAGGATGAGTCACAGGGCGATTCAAGACTGAAAAGGCGACCTACCCGGAGACCACAAGACGGCCTTCAGGAGTAGGTCGTCCAACAAGGACCAGATGGACTTCGATTCCAAGGGGAGGGTCGACAGCAGCGCGGCGGCTGCCCAGTCGACGTCTGAGAGAGCTAGCGGCGGGCGAGGCTGGACAGACCCGCCCCAACTTGTCAAAATCTGGTTATCCCCCAGGAAGACCACAAAGACGTAATCCGAACTCCAATCCCCCGACCAGCGGGGCAGCCCGATCAGGCATTCCCTCCTCGAGCGGGCTCGGAGCTGCAGCCATGACCCCGGGCCGACCGTCTGGATCTGGTAAAAATGGAAGAGAAGGGGGAGAGACGGCTCCAGACCGCGGGTACAGCAGAGCGTAGCGAAGCCCGTCAGTACCGCAATCGAGCAAGGGGTGAACTGTCAAAGCGGCACCATGAGATATTCCATGACCTGGATAAGGAAGGGATTGAGCGGGAAACGAAGACCCAGGCGAAACATTTCGACGTAGACGTCGACTTCATTGCTCCTCGGAAGGCAAATCCGCTCGTCGACGAATGGAACTCGGACATCGTACTGGAAGCAGAGATACCTTTCCCGGATCTCCGTGACCGCCGAAGGAATGGTCCTCGACGGCGTTCGGAGGACAACCGGGGGCACGTTAAGACGCACGGCAGCCGACGCCACGTCATCACAGGCATAGTCTGGGAATAGCTTCCCCTTCCCCTTATCTCGGAGGGGACTACTCCCGGAGGAGGAACCTGATCCCACTAGCCGAGGCCTGCCCCGCCTGGACTCTGGAGAATCCCTCGCCCCTTGGCCAGAACCGCCTATCCTAAGAGCAGCCATAATACGAGAGCGAGAAAGGAATTACCTTTTAACTAGTTTGGAGGAGACAAGGAAGCAAAGGCGACGGGAAACTCCGAGTTGTGGAAAGCCTAGAACAATGGGAAGAGCAAGAAAGAAGTGGAGATCAACGCAGCTGGGGATCTTATATACCGGACACAGGGACGAATTCGAAGCGCCTGACGAGAACGTGTGGCAGGACTCGAAGAACCGGCGGCATTTCGAAATCGGCGCCAAGGGAAGTCCAATCGATCCGCCTCATCATGACCTACATTTATGACCACGCCTCGATTAAAGCGCCACTCGGAATCCCAGGAGGCACAGCGGTCGATCCGAGCAAGCCAAGGCCGATCGACCCCACCGAGGGCGGCTCACAAACCCCTCGGCTTCTCAACTTAAGACGACCCCGCGAGCGGAGGGGATAAGCTTGCAGCTACAACGTGGCAGCATCAGAGGACCGAAGGCGCTTCGGAGCCCGCGCCTTAAAAGTATCGAACGGGCCAACTCATGATGACGACTAATAAATGAGTCGGCATCGACTGGCGAGCCTGTCAAGGTCGGCGGAAGTCACATCGGCCGAGCCGAACCGGCCAAAGCCGACCGACCCGACCGATGGGGGCAATTGTTACGCCTATTTGCCCGAGGCCCGAAAGACACGAGCCCAGAGACCCGACCGCCGGTCAAGAGCCCATCTGTGCACTCAGGCCCACTCGATAAGGCCCTATGGGGACCCCCCCAAATGTCGATCCGACCCGGCCCCGGTAACACACCGGTCACTCGCCCACTCCTGCGATAACCGCCCCCTCGATCCCGCTACCACTTAATGGCAGTTATAGGGGGGTGCTGGCATGGCACAGGGAGCGGCGACGGGGGGGGGGCAGATCGAGGGGGCACGATTGAGGGCGGGCGAGCGACGTGGGTCGGGGGCAATCACGGCGGAGGTCTATAAAGGGGCTAGGAGGATGACAGGACAAAGGACCGCCTCTCAGGTATCTAGAACCTAAGGTACTCCATCAACGACCTAGTTCCCCCATTTCATCTTCTTCCTCCCCCGCTCGCGCCGTGAGACGCCGTTCCGATCTCCTCACGAGTCGAACCGTCTCCACCGGGCCTCCTCTTTCAGATCTCTGTCTGACTTAGGCATCGGAGGGGATTTGGCCGGAACCAAGGTCCGGCCCCCTGACGAGTGTTCTCATCTACGCAGGAGGGCATCAGATCCACGGGCCGAGGCTTCCCCTCCGCCCCTCGCCGACCACGCAACCAACCGGACGATTGAGGCTTCCCCTCGTCGTCCGACCGCTGAGGCCGAGCGCAACCGACCGAGGCCGAGCGTCTCGACCCGGGCCGAGGCTACCCCTCGCCCTACCAACGGCCGAGGACCCCTATTCAACCCAGTCGATGCGCTCTACGTCGTCTGCTGGTCCGACTCGAGCCTCAACTGCACCAACTCGACTCGCCCGAGGGACCCAAACAGGCCCCTTGACCACGTTGACCGGGTTGTCCACGGTCAACGCTTTGTAGTGAGAAAACACTCTGAAACAGAGGGGAAAAGATATTTAAGCTAGTTTTCTTCCTAGTTTTAGGAGAGACCTGAAATTAGTTTTTTAGCATATTTCTAATTGTAATCCTCAGCTGGAGATTGAATATTGGAGATTTGGTTTGTTCTCTCTATCAAAATTTCTAGTTTTTGTGAATTGTTTTCTCTCAATCATGAATTGTTATATGTTTTTATTCTTATTTCTGTGAATTCTATGATTAACTGCGAGTAGTTCCGCCGTTCTAGGGCATGGGGATGAACCCTATGGATCCGATTTTAGAATTGTGATGAACGAATTGATTTGTTGCTAGGATGGGTAGATGGTTGGGTTGTGATTGATTTACTATGAGTAGCTAGGAATTTCCATCGATTGGGGTTTGCAACAGATTGGATTTCAATCGAGGGGAAGGCCTAGATATTCGATTCAGGTTTATAATCGAGATTCTCTAGACTTGGTTTGCAAGAGATTGGACCAAAGCTAGGATTTTTATTATAAATCTATACTCATATTCGTTTGCAAGAGATTGGACGAATACGAACTATCATAACCTAGATCGTAACTCGAGTTTGCACGAGAGTGGGCTCGAGGATCAATTGGACGATGATGTCGATCTTCATGCTAGCGGCTTAGGTTAGGGTCTGCACGAGAGTGGGCCCTAATCTAGGTTGCTATAGACCGGTAATAGCGCGAGAGATTGAGCTTGGTTCTATATTCAGTTACGACTAGTTCACCTCAATTCAAGCCTTGAAACATTGAGATTCACGATTCACGAAGATAAATAACGATCCGTAGTGGGGATTCTCTGGCCCTAGACGATTTTATTATCTAGAATCCAAATTGTTAATTAAATGACCGTGATATTATTCTCCAAACCATTCATTTCTACCACCAATAACTAGGTGATTAAAACAGAGTACCGTCATTTGTCCTCCCTGTGTTTGATACCCGCTCGCCACTACACCGTGTGCTTGCGGTAAGACTACAGTCGTTTTCTGTGTGTATATCCGGGCGCGATAAAACATCACCTCCACCATGAACAAGGGCTTCGAGACTTCCCAAAACAGTCAGGCCCATATCCTTAGGCTCCTCGAACACTGGTCACCTTATTCCCCTTCCACATCGCAGCATCCTCCTCCACCGTATTGAGCGATTTCAGGCGAAGTTCGGTTATTAGTCGACTATGACTATCAGTTAGTCGACTAATACTTAGTTATAACGGGTTATTGTTTCTGTTGTGTTATTTGGCGCTTATTTTTAAGTAGTTGTGTAATTTGACTAGGACTATCAGTCCGTATGTCCTCTGGTACTTTGGGTTCAGTTGCGTTAGGTTGTTGTTGTTAGGTTGATTGTTGACTCACTAGTTTGCAGTCTTCGATGTATGACTTTATCCTTGTACTACTTCTGTTGCTTTAATTAAGTTCAGTTTGTTTGGTTCATATTCTTCACAGTTTTCTAGAATTCTACATAGCTTAGTCGACCAGGACATTTCTTTAGTCGACTAATTTGCTGAAATTCATCATATTTTTGATAATTTCAAAGGGTGAGAAAAATATGAAATGAAATGTATAAACATTATTAAATATGCACACATATACATGTTTTTCACTACAAGGCAATTTTTAATATCATTCCCAAACGATCTAAAAATCAATCTAAAGCTCGTTTTACACACATTCATTTTTTAAATGATATATGCATTTGCTAATTGATATTAAATTATTACACAATCATCCACATTGGAAAATAGATTGTTCATTCTATCAAGCATATATTCAGGGGGAGCTTTATAATTAAAAATATTTTTTATACCACATATATTTCATATTATCTTAAGATATATAGTAATCATCAAAAAGGGGGAGAATGTTGGAAACATAAAGTTTTCTTCCCATAAAGTTTTTGATGATCCAATCATTTTGAATATATATGTGTATACTAACTCTTTGGATGCAGATTATCAAGCTCAACTTCTTCACATATGACAATCATCAAGTTACTTTGCAAGATAAAGCATCAAAATGCAAAACGAAGCTGAAGCAATGAATTCTTATATCTTGAGAAAGATGATGTAATTTTATTTTTTATTCTTGCATAAATTTAGATTGTTAAAGCCTTGAAATACTCTATCTTAGTTCTTTAGGACTCAGCCTCAAAATCCAAACTTCAGAAAATTAGCAGACCAGCATTTTTCCCTAGTCGACTAATACAGTTTTTCTTATTTTATTAAGAAAAAAAAATAATTTTTGGTCAAAATATATTTTCCAATCATAAGGATTAGTTTCTAAAAATTTCTCAAATTTTTGTTCCTAGTCGACTAATAGATTTTCCGGGTCTACCAGATAGTTTTTCAAAGAGTTATAACAGCAGTTATTTTAACTGTTTTCTATTAATTAATTTTTAATTAATTAATGGAAGTTATAACTTCCCGTAAACAGATACATTTGGATAGTTTCTAGCCTTTTATAGTAGTTTCTAGCCATTTATTAACCATCTCCTTTCAAAGGACACTTCAACAGTCATTTTATGACATGGCAGCATTATTAGTCGACTAACACTTTTGCCTAGTCGACTAATTTTTTAAAAACGACTCAGAATTTTTTGAAAATTTAGGCAGTTGTCCAACGTTAGAAAACTAACTTTTTGGGCTATAAATAGACCCCTAGACCCTTGCCTAAAATTCACGAAAATTCACTCACTCTCTCTTTTCTTAAGTTTTCTTTCTCTCTCTAGAAAGTGTGTGATTTTCAGATTTCCATTGGGGAACCTCTGCAGAAATTCTGCCCCTTTAGGAAGTCTAATTTCCAAGAGTGTTCTACCACAATTTATATCTTGAACCTTGGAGATTCCATCACCAACCTTGCGCTATAATTTCGATATTATCAAGGATATATGTAATATTGTTTCATACTCTTTCTTTTACTTTATTTGGTGAATCCCTTATTGAAGAGATTGTACAAGTTTGCAACACGAGGAGTGTTGGCATCTCTGTATGTTGATTACTTACGGGGAGCAAGTCTTTTAGTGGAAATCTCTACGTGGTAGAGGACTGGACGTAGGATCACAAGGATCCGAACCAGGATAAATCTCTGTGTTTGCGTTTGAATATTCTGGATTATGTTCATTTATTTCCACATTCTTATTGCAATTTTTTATTAAATTTTAATTTTGAAATATCGTCGTGATTTACACTATTCACCCCCCCTCTAGTGTATTTGGTGTGCCAGGAGATCCAACAGAGTCAAGTGGTGGACGTGCGCCCCTAGGGGCACCTCTCTCAACACGGCCTCGTGCATGTACTGCACGGGGTCTGAAAGCAAACTCGGGAGAGGGTGGCCTAGGGCAGATCTCGATGAAGGATGGGATAGGAATGGGGCTGAGATCATGTGCGGAGGTCGGAGTAGGGACCTCAGAAATAGGAGTCGTCGTGGCAATAGAAATGTGGACAGAAGTCACGACACCCTCAGTGAATACCGCAGTCGTGCCAGGAAGAGTAGCTGTGGACCCCGAAATGGTGTGATCAGAAGGAATGGGGTCCACAACTATATAGAGTGTGCTAGCAGCGACTGCATGGTTGGGGACAGAACATGTGGGGACAGGCTCCGAAATGGGTGAGGCCGTGGGCTCATGAGCGACAGGAACAGACGTGCCCTCAGGTCCGGGCACGGAAGAAAGTGTGGCGGTGGCCTCGGGGATAGAGGTGTGGATGGCCCCGGGGGTCACTGTGGTGGTGGTGGTAGTGGCACTGATAGAAGTAATGACAGAAGTGCTCACCAGTTGTGTGGTGGTGGTAGTAGTGCTGGCAGGCTCTTTAGGGGTTTTGGCGGACCCTCAGAGCTCGGATTTGTGTCCGTCCTTAGTCGGACGGACCACAGGGGCATAAAAGCGTAGTGGAAAATCAAAAACAAAACTTAGGCTAGCTAAACAATTTAGCTAGGCTCTGAGGGAGCCAGAACCTAGCTCGATCTATGCCAACTTGGGGTGGATCTGACCACCCCAAGAGGGATCTATTCTACAGCGACAAAATTAAATCTACACTAAAATTGCTTAACCACATACCCAGAATCTCGACTCTGGGGCGGGCAAGATGTACCGCACCGTCTTTTGACGCTCCTCGTAGCCGAACCGTCTTGACTCGATCCACCTGAGCTGCCTCGCACCCTCGAACCGATCTGCCTGAGCTGACTTCTGCCTCCAAGCTGATCACACGCGGTAGAAAGTTTCACTTGAATAGACCTGCGTCTTAGACGTCTGGATCCAAATCCAAATCCCCTTCGTAGTCTTGCTAGGACTAGTCCAGAGAATGAGAAGAAGAGAGAGAGAGAGAGAGAGAGAGAGAGAGAGAGAGAGAGAGAGAGAGAGAGAGAGAATAGTTTAGTCGTAGATCGAGCTAGCTCAAATATCCGGAGCTACTCGATCAAGGACTTGGTGCATTTTTCAACGAAGAGAGTGCACCCCTATTTATATAGGGAGTTGGCACCTCTCCTTTCGTTGTGAGCAATGTGGGACAAAAGACAAATTGAAGAGAAATTAATTAAGCTATTTTAGCTTAATTGAAGTTTTAGTAAGCTTTTCATAAAAGCCAACTTCAACGAATTAATTCTCTTTATCCATTAAACTTCTGACACCAAACAAGCTATTAATTCGAAGGGTTTCGAATGGTGAACGCGTAGGAACGAACGGCGACGAATTTCGACTTCGTTTGACCCCTCAAATAATTGCCCAAAGATGGGCAAAAAGTCAATTTTTCGTAGTCGTCATAAGGGGTTTCAAAAACCCTATTTTCACTTAAGTTGCGGGCGCGCCCGCTAGGCTTAGCGGGTGCGCCCGCCCAAGGCAAGGAGGGCGGGCGCGCCGGCCCGCTGGATAGCGAGCACGCGCCCGCTGTTTCCAGCGGGCTGCGCCCTTTTGCCCTTCACGGATGGTCCCGTTAGCCCAGTGGGTCTAACCCACTTTGCCTTGGACTGTTTTTGCGTTTCTAGGCTCGTTTGAGCTCCGATTTGGACGCGGTTTGAACCTGTGTTTATGCCGGGATGATCCCGTCAACCAGGTAACCCTTTCCAATGCATTTGTTCCTACGATTATTGTCGTAACCAATTTATGACACGTTTAATCTTTGTTTTCATCAAATGCAACAATGTCCTTATTGCTTCTATGATTTAGTCTCACAACTGGCTTGTGAACATTTAACTATTCCATTTCATCGAATGAAATTCTCTTATCATTCTTCCTATTACTAAGACACGAATGCTACTCGGTGTGAGACCCGATAGCCTGACCTTACTACAGGTTGGGGCTCGAAACCCCTAGACGACGGTCACCACGAGCAGTAGTTGTCGTCCCTGTTTCAGAATCATCATAACGTGATCGACCCATTGACAAAAGTATCGTTGGGTTTACATTGGCTGTGTCAGTGATGAATGCTGTTAGCTATAATCCCTTCATCAAGACTGTGTTCCTGTTGGCCTAGGGTATGGTTTACTGCCAACCCTATTAGACAACATTGGTCAGTATACATCGGTCTTTGTTGTATTCACGTTGTACTTCTTACAAACCCCGGCCGAGGATTAACACAAAGACCGTACTGAACCTGCGACACTAACTTCCCTTTAACGGAAGTGACGAATCCCATCTTAGTCATCTACTCGCCTCGAGAGCTTCAGGTGCAACTCAACCAAAGATATTTCAGCAGGCCTAGCCTCGAAGCTAGATCATGGGTCTAAGCTGCACTGTTCACTCACATGTTCATACAGATGACTTCAGGTCTTAAGGACCAGCTTACATATCATCACCCTAGAGTTATTATAGACAGTTTAGTTAAAGTTAACCATTTAATAACTCTAAGTTGGTCGTTCAGTGAACTCATTCTCCAATGAGCACATGTGTCTCGTCTCCGACTTCACCAAGTCGAATGACTATGAGATCATCATTACCCTAAGGTAAGACTAAGACACAGTGGTCTATCCGATGTGTTGATATCCAGTTCTCAACACATCTATGACCACGAACCGTTTAAGACTTACGTTTCTATTCGGTTGCTTACTACTCATAATCGAGATCTAATCTAGATACGTAAGGACTTAACTATAAGTCTATGGACATTATCTAAGTATATTAATTCAAACGATTTCATACTTAGGATAATGGATACCATATACAGTATGAACAAGACGAATACTTAGGATAAATTGCCTTATGGGCATATATCCTCCTACAGGCTCATCATCAGAACTAAGCTCCCAGTCCTCGTCGGCATCCTCGTCGGTGGGCTAGGCAGCTAGCTGGGCGTAAGGCTTAAGGATGTGGATGGGTGGGATGAGATGAATGCCAGGAAGGAGCCAGTAAAGCATGACTGGCTCTATCTGTGTGAGATCGGGGCGGGGTAAATACATATGATGCTCACGGTGGGTCCCTAGAATATAGATCCAGTGGAGCTCACCATGGGGCATGATGATGTGCATACGAGCAAGCACATCTGTGTCAAGTCTAGTAGGCCTAGGTGCTGCTACTAGATCGGCTGGGAGTGCAAGGCCGAGCATCAGAGCAAAAATGGTGAAGAAACCACCACAACAGATCTCTGTGGCAGCGGGGGCCTGGAGAAGAAGGCGGTGGCACATCCAGTGGGCTGTGTTGGACAGCAAGAATGGGGGAAGTGTATCGTCGGGCCACCGTCTAATGGCGTGGGTCATCCCCATAAGGTTTGCAAGCTCTAGAAAGGAAAGGGTCCCGATCTCAGGTCTGGAGAAGACGGTGGTGGCAATGTGGCGCTGGGCGTATCGAAGGTAGGGGTGGATAATAGAGGATGACGTCACCTTACTAGGGCTGAAGCCACGAAGACCTATAATCTGATGCCAGGACTCCTCGGCATCAAATGAGCCGAGCTCGACATCCAGAGAGTATGCCTGATCTGGATCTGGGATAGGATGGAAATGTAAATGGACGCAGATCATGTCATATGTGACGACACCATCACTATCCAGTAGCCAAAAAAGGATATCGCCTTCCTCCCTGATGATAGAGCCCATCACCTCATAAGTGAGGCAAGTGTACGTGCGAGCATGCATCGTCAAGAAGTGGTCCCATCATATGGTGGTGTAGATCCTCTGGACACCCTGGAGGATGCCCAGGCTCGTGGGAGCGGTGATGGATGTGAAGAGGGTGGGGATGATGGGGTGGCACGATACGATCTCGAATTGTGTGTGGTGAGCAGCATCTCTGAAGACTATGTCATAAGTCCTCAAAGTGCCCTGGGTTGGATAGGTGGTGGTGGAGGAGCAGCTATGGGAATGGAAGTGGTGGTAGAGAATGGAGCCTCTAAAGCTAGAGGCATATGGGATGTGGAGCGTGAGGGTGAGGATGACGACGCGGTGTCATTCGTGGGTGATGGTGAGTTGAGACGGCGGTGTGCCGACCGAGAAGAGAAGTGACCGGGGTCGTCGGCCTTCCTCTTCTTGGTCGGGGGCTTCCTAGGTCTTAACCTAGGTGGTATCGTGTGAGTGTGGGGCTAAACGATGTGAATAAGCGATATGGAAATATAAAATAAGAGCGAAACGAATATACCGATATCGATAGTCGCGGTGAAAGCAAATGGCGAGTGCACGCGCGAAGCCGAATCTTCCCCCAAGCTATCCCGAACCAAGATCCTCCTCGAAAAGCTACAATCTTACCTGCAATTGGTAATGAGTATGATATTAGTAGGTAATTAAGAGAATAAATTGGGTTTGGGATTCTGAAATAGAAAAATTAGGAATATGGGTTCAAATTGGGAAGAAATGGAGAGAGGGGAGCATAGAGAGAGGGGGGAAAGAGGGGGGAGGAGAGAGAGAGGAGGCATCAGACCGAGCTGATGGAGGGGTGGCGCTCAGGCAGCGGACAACGGCGAGTGCGGCGGCGGTCCAGCGCGTGGGTGCAGAACGACTGGGGGTAGGGCTTGGGAGTTTAGGGAGCTCGAGCTGTTAGGTTTGTGCTTTGGGGGAAAATTGTGGGGCCCAGCTCGGTTTAAATAATATTTGATTCGGATTAAGTTTTGTGGGCCCCAAGTTTTAGTTGCTGCTCGGTCGAGCAGCTATCGCTGCTCGACCGAGCTCAAAAGATAGTAAAAATTGAAAACTTGGACCCCAAAGCTTCGGCCAACTGCTCGACTGAGCTGCTTACTCAGCTCGGTCGAGCTGAATCCAAACAGAGTAGTGATTTTCAGCTCATATTGCTCCTACTGTAGCTCGACCGAGTAGGGTAGCTACTCGGGCGAGTCCAATTGATTTCCAGAGCACTGTTTTCAGCACATTTGGACCCCTACCGTAGCTCGAACAAGCAAGGTAGCTGCTCGGTCGAGTGGCCTCCTTTTGCTCCCAAGCTAAGTGTGGCTCTTCTCATCGTCTCCTTTCGGTTCCTTCTCTTCTTTTCCATCGTTTTACGCGCTCTCTCTATTTCTCACATGTACGAGGAAGAACAAGTCAGAAATTTTTATATTTTTATATTTATGATTTTCTAATGAATTAAAAGCGTTTTTATTTTGGTTTTTTGAATAAAAAGAAGAACAGAATGAAATAAATAAAACTAAAAATATAAAAATTTTTGGTTGCCTCCCAATAAGTGCATGTTTAAAGTCGTAAGCTCGACTCCCTCAAGATTTTCAACGACACTTGTCGATGTTGGGCGCATATGAAATACGCTCGTCATGCTTCCCAATGAGGCCTTGCGGTGGAAGTTGGCACACCTCTCCTCGTTGGCCGTCAGCGGCCGAAAAAGATCGTAACCTCCCGTTGTTGATCAAGCAATGGTACACCCAGTGGCCCCTCGTCGAGTACTCGTAAGTAAGCAGCCAACGCCTTGTTGTGTACGACGTCATCGTCATCGTCTAAGCTCGTCCTCACGGGGTCTTTAGAGATCTCCTCCATGGTGTATTCATCAGTAGCCTCGTCCTCTAGGAGTTCTAAGTAGCTTGCATTCTCGTGTGGGAAGCGCTCCTTTATCGACCTTTGGAGTTGGAACTCGACCTCAATGTTGCCAACATTCATAGATAGCGCCCCCCTCACGGACGTCGATCAAGACTCTGGCTGTCGCCATGAATGGACTATAATGCCCTGATAGCTATTGCACAAGTACTAGAGGGGGTTAATAGTACTTTAAAATAATCAAGAGGATAATTCCTAATTATCTTGCAAACTCAACCAACAATGCGGAAATAAAAATAGACAACAAAGAAACGACCAACGGAAACAAACGATTTAACAGGTTCGGATCCACCCAAATCTCCCTGACTTGTTTCCGATGATCCTACGTCCCAAACACCCGGATCCCCTCCAGATACTTGAGTTAGAAACTTCTAACTCAAATTTGCACTATGAAATTCTTGTAGAAAACCTCTATAAGATCAAATCATACATAAATGAAAATGTGACTCCCACAAACTAGGATCACACACAACTCTCACACCCAAGAGTAAAACTTGCAATATCAAAGTAAATGAAATAAGAAATGCTTACCAACAAAATCCTATGCCTTGAGTAAACTTACGATTTTAGGGCAAGGAGGATTTTGGAGGAGAAGAAGTCACCAAACCCTAGCTCCAAGAAGATGAACAGCAATAGAAGCCTAGGGTGGAGTTGGTGACCTTGAATCAAGCTCTTGGCTTGAATGGCTCACAATCAATGAATCTCTCTTGAGGAATAAGAGTGAGGGAGAGATTCTTGTGAGAAATGAAAGCTTGGAAAATGAGAATAAATGCTTCTCTTTGATTCTCTAAAATACAATAAATATCAGCCTTGAATGCTATGAAGAAGCATCTCAAGATTATATAGGATAGAGAAGAGAGAGAGAGAGAGAAAATTCGTGCATTTAATGCTCCAACAGATCTATTTCTGAAGCAGTCTAATCGGTCAAAGAACGATCACTGACCGACTAGATTCACAACTAGTCGGTCGGTGATTCAACATGGACCGACTAAATAGTTCACAGCCAATATAGAAAGTTCAAGGAAATAGAACTAGTCGGTCTAAGAAGACTTGCCAACCGACTAGTTTGACAACTAGTCGGTCGGTGAGTGTTCTTTGACCGACTAAGAGTTGAAAAACAATAGGCTGAATTCAAGGAGAACTAGTCGGTTTAAGAACAAATTCCAACCGACTAGTTTCACAACTAGTCGGTCGATAGTTGTTCTTTGACCGACTAACTGTAAATAGTAGCTCAGGCTGTGAAATGAACGACATAACTAGTCGGTCTAAGAAGGATTCCTAACCGACTAGTTTGACAACTAGTCGGTCGGTGAACCTTCTTGGACCGACTAACTGTAAACAGTGAATGAGCTGAATTTGAGTAGGATATCTAGTCGGTTCAAGAAGGATTACCGACCGACTAGATTGCCATCTAGTCGGTTGGTTCTTCTTCTTGAACCAACTAAGATGCACTAGAAGCCGCGAAATGAAGCGTGAGGCATCGGGAAAGTTTCTATGTGCTTCTAAGATAATCCTAGCTCTAAGATATGAGCGTTATGAAGATAATCATGTAAGACCTACTCAAGGCTTAACATTCTACGAAAAGAAGCTAGAAGACTATAAATAAAACTTGACGAACCGTCTTCAAAAGCTTCAATCCGAATCTCTTGACTTCAATAATGCTCCTAGAGCTTCAACGAAGCTTCAGGCACACGATTACGTGCTTTGAGAAGTCTTGAGACATCGCTTTTGATGTTCATAGAATTTTGGCGACGATCTCCATAACTGCGCTCACAAAGAGTTAGTTCACGATATTTATGTTTGTTCATCATCAAAACCAAATCCAGAAAATCAATACTCAACATTCTCCCCCTTTTTGGTGATGACAAACCAACATAAATAATAATCAATAATAATGAGTCGAAAGGAATTTACTTACTCCCCCTGCATTGATGACACGTTAATTCCATATTAAATAATAATCATATGCATCAAGCAGACGAGGAAAGTATAAAATATGAACCCAATTATTGAAATATAGGATTTGAAATCCATTTTTATATCTTAACTCCCCCTGAATCTAACATATCAAATTAGATTCACGGTAAATTGCTTTAAATTATCATTTAGCACATCGTCATTATTAATTCTCTCCTCCTCCGGCATTAGCAAAAAGAGTGGGAGGAGATCAACGAAAACAACAATAGCAACAAATAAAAGCACGTGAGTCGTAGAATACGAGCACGGTCCAAATGACACCAAAGTAAAATACGAAGTAAATCAAAGCGTGCCAACAAGACCATAGTCGATAATTGAAAAATAAAATCATCAAAACTCAAATCAATTTCACGTATTGAGTTATGGAACATACTCTCCAATATCAACATTCTTGATGAATTAAGTGCATGGAAAACAATTCTGTGTTTTCATAGAATTAATTTCTATTTAATCCATATAATCGTCGAGCGATGAAAACAACATCAGAGACAAATATATATATAATGTGCACACAGAAGTAAATGTCAACACGATGTATATATATATATATATATATATATATATATATAACATGGTACAACAAAATGTATACATCCGCCAACATACATAAAAACGATCGAAGGATCGGTGCACACATACAACGTATGTCTCAACAGACATCAAAAAGGAACATACAACAAGAGTGTATCATCAAAACATCCAAAAATATCAAAAAAATCCATAACCACCTACTATCCTACCCCACTCTCTCACGACTAAATATATCATCCAAAGTGCACAAGGGAGAGTCCTCCAACGCAAGCTCAGGAGGTGGAGGCTGGATCAGCAGCAGCAGCAGCAGCAGGCTTTGTAGAAGGGGTGGTGGTCACAGGGTCGACTGGTGTGTCCACAGAAGAGAGAGTCGCAACAAGAGTGGTCTCGGGAGCACCAGCAGAAGTATCAGCAGCAGACGTACCCTCAGGGTCATGAACAGGAGATCCAACAAGCTCCTGGAGATCAGCCCCATCCATTTCCTCCTCGTCAGAAACTGAAGGAGGAATCTCAATGCCCAAGCGAGAGCAGATGCGAGCTAGCATCTCCTCAGAACGAGAAACACGAGACTGCACACGTCTTAAGGAAACGGCAAACTCAGCGAGTGAAGGAGGAGGTGGAGGAGCAGCTGAAGAGGTACCCTCGGTGGCAGAAGGGGTAGTCCTCTGAACGTGACGAAGCGCCGCAAGAGACTTCTTGACGGCCGTCGCATTCAGAGGAGTGTTGGGGAATTGGGCGTTCCCTTAGGGCACAAAAATTCTAGTCCCGTCCTAAGTCGGACGGAACATAGACACAAAATTATAGCAGCGGAAGAAAAAACTATGTTAACTAATTAACATGCAAGTTAAAACAATTTTACTTGGCCCTAAGGTCCAAGACCCTATGCCAAGATCTATGCCGACTTGAGATGGGTCTGACCATCCAAGAAGGATCTAGCCTACTGCGATTAAACTAAACTAATGCTAAAAATACTTTAACCACATACCCGGAATCTCAGCCCTGGGGCAGGCGAGATGTTCCGCGCCGTCTTCCGAGCTGCTCCCGTCCCACGCCGAGCCGCTCCCTTGAACCGCTCCCCGAACCGCTCCTCGAACCGCTCCGCATCCCGAGGCGATCAATCCCCGTGCCGCCGAGCCAACCAACCGCCGAAGAAAGTTTCACGCGAGTGAAACCTCCGCCAAGATTTCGGATCCAGAATCCGAACTCCTTTGAGGCTTTGCTAGAGCCCGCAGGAGTAAGGCAGAAATTTAGGGAGAAAGAGAAATATTTATTTAAGCTTAGATCCGAGCGTGCTCCAACATTTACGAGAGCCGCTCAGATCTAGAGCTTGGGACGAGTTTTGAGGAAGGGGGGAGACCCCTATTTATATAGGCGGCGGACTCTCCCCCTTTCTCAAAATCCGATGTGGGACTAAAATTTAGAGTTAATTAAATCAGTTAGTTTGCACTTCACAAAGTGCAAACTTCCGTGAATTTTAACTCACTCACCGTTGAGCTTCAGGATTGATACAACCTATCAATACGACAAGCGTTCAACGGTGAACGCATAGGAAAAAACGGTTCGTCAATCGGAGTTCGTTTGACCACTCAATTGATCGTCCAAGATCAACCCAAGAGTGTATTTTCGCACAAAACAGCCAAGGCGGCTGCGCGCAGCCCTAGGGCTCAGAAAACCCGAAGTGGGGCCCATCATGTGGGCCCCACAGCACACGCGCGCGCTTAACAGCGCGGCGCGTGCACAGCACGCGCCCGCGAGGCGCGTGCTGTGCACGCGTCGCGTGCACAGCTGCCGCCCGCGGAAGCGGGCGGCTTTTCCTTTGAAGCGGGGGCGGGCCCGCATCAAATGCGGGCCCGCTGGGTTTGTCTCGCCCGCGTCAGCGGGTGGGCCCGCTGACGCTGGCGTCAGCCCGCGGTCAGCAGGCTGACGCACGCGTCAGCGGGCCCCCTTCCTTGGGCCTGGGCTTTATTTTGACACCCTCTCTAAATGGGGTTTATCTCTCTTGGGCTTTCTATTTAACACTTTAAATAGACTTTTGGGGCTCGTTTGAACTCCGTTTTTGACGCGGTTCGAACCTGCGTCAAGAGTAAGATGAACCCGTCTAACCAGTGACCTTTTCCTTGCGTTTATTTTATTAAATATTGTATTAAACAATTTAATACACATTTAATCGCTTTTGCATCAAATGCAAAATAGTCCCTATCTAAGCTTAAATTACCATATTGCATCAAATACAATTATCTCTTCTTTTGCATCAAATGCAAATATTCTCCCTAACTATTTTCTACCTATTACTAGACGAAGCGTTGCACTCTGTGTGAGACCCTACAGCCTGACCCTTACAACAGGTTGGGCTCGAAGCCCTATACGGCAGTGACCACGAGCAGTGGTTGCCATCCCTGCTTCAGGAATCATCCATTATGTGGTTAACTCATTGACATGAGTATTGTCGGGACCACCTGACTGTTTCCGTGATGAATTCCGCAGTTATAGTCTCTTTGTCTTAAATATGTCGTTCGGATCAAGTCTGGGGTACGGTCAAACTGTCAACCCCAATAACTTGACTCCGGTTAGTTTTCTATCGATCTTTAGTCAACTAATGTTGGACTTCTTTCAACATACTCTGCGCAGAGTTTTTACTAAAGACCGAACTAACTCTACAACACTAACTCCCATTGACCGGGAGAGACGAATCCTCTCTAGGTCATTACTCGCCTCGTACGTTTCAAGTGACACCCAATCAAAAGACCTTTTCGACAGGCCTTGCCTCGAAGCTAGGTCAATTGATCTAAGTGGCACCGTTCACGCACAGGTCCGTCAAAATGACCTCAAGTCAAAAGACCAACTATCCTATCATCACTCAGAGTTATCACTGACAGATTGGTCAATGTAACCATATGATAACTCTAGTGGATCGTTCAGTGAACTCATTCTAATGAGCACCTGTGTCTCGTCTTCGATTTCGCCAAGTCAAGCGATCATGAGATCATCGCCACCGCTAAACGGTGAAGACTGAGACACAATGGTCTATCCGATGTTTCGATATCCTTGTCTCGAAACATCTACGACCACGAACCATTTTAGACTTATGCTACAGACGGTCAAATGTTTCTCCATGATCGAGATACTCATCTCGATACCCGTTTGACCTTGCATAAAGTCTCAGGACTTTTACCTAAGTTTATATCTAATGTTGGCTACATTACAATATAGCTTAGATAAATTATTACCAAACAGCTTACTGTTATTTCGAACAAGATGTTTGTGCTATTCACACAGGAATAAATGGCCTCGAGGGCATAATATTCCTACATCTCCCACTTGCACTCAGGCCCATTTATCTCGATATCTTATATCGTTTTTACACACAAGTTTTCCCGACTGCATGTGGTAGAGCCTTCGTGAGTGGATCTGCCAAAACCGTCTACACTATAGACTTAAGGGGTTTCTATGTTTATGTTAGACCAACCTTTTTGAATCTCATTCAAATAATTCATTTGGTCTGTCGGAATCTATAATACTTTTATTTCCCCGGATCTTATCCAGTTCATCGTACCTTACGATAATAATTTCAAATTAGTTATTGGTCATTTCAAATGGTTCATATTCATTTCTGATAAATAATCAAACTCTTTGATTACTTAATCAAAATATATATTCCATTTCTTTGATGTCTCGCATGTAATTTACACGCTCCCACTGACCTTGAAAACTATCTGGCTAATTCATATAAGTTGGTTCGTCTAAATCATATTTAGAAAAACGAACTTATAAGTGAATGCGCAAATTTTCATGGTCAACATGAACGTTTTATATCGAGCTTGGTCCGAGTAGATCTGTACACATCTGCTGGCGAGACAGTTTCACTATTTCCTTTTCTGCACCAATCTTTCAACTTAAAGATTTACTTACAGAAAGTGAGAAAACATTTTCCTTGGGCACGTAAACTAAATTCTCAAATTTATTTACGCACACGGACCTTCATCAAGTTTTAAATCGGAGTTACTACTCGAATTTCATCCTAGAAGTTGACTAAGTCATCATCAGTTATGATGTCTAACTCGACAATTCGTCTCACGAGATTCGAGTATTTTTACAACTTCCTTACGATTGATTTATTGAATATATTATTGATAATGTCCTCATAGAACTTTATCAAAACCTAGGCATTACTATTTGGGACTTAACCCAGAGGGAGGACTTAACTCAGAGTCACTTACAATGGATCACACTAAATCTAATTAAGTGTGATTCATACCTTTTAACACACCGATGTGTTAACAGACTTGATCTGAGAGAAAATCACATTTTCTTTTAATTACACAAGATTTTATGTAGCTAAGTATTTGACCATTCGATCTAATTGAATCAGTTTAAATACTTTAGTCATTTCGTTCTTTATTTTATCAGACTTGCGTTTCATCAAGAACACGTGTCTTAATAAAATATACGAATAACTTATTTTGTTAAAAGTAGACTCGGGTACATCAGTATGTACGAGACTGAGTTCGACAACTCATTCTCCCACTGTCTCACAGATGTGTTTCGGCCATTGTATCTAAGAGGCTAAGACTCACAAGTGTCCGTAGACTTTATAATACGAGAGGTCAGACCCCTCTTTATGTGACTTGTGAAGCTTAATCTCTAGATACGGCCTAGTCTAATTTTAGGATATAAGTTTGCTACTATCTCGTGTATTTATATATTAACATTTAATATATATTTAGTTATTTACAAATTACTTAACGCAAAACATTACTTCAGAAGCAATGTGACGACATTCGTCAAAAATGTGTTAAATGTCTTTTGTATAACAACTTATTCTGAAATGTGACATCAAAATATGTAACGTTTTCATTTCCTCCTACTTATGCCTGTACTAATGATAAATTAAACTAACTTTCTCAATTGACTTTCCGAAGTGCCTTCTTCCTTTTCTAAATCATATTAGATATCAACATAAATAAATAGCTATGCAAGCAACTTATGTATCCAAACGCTTGAGCTTTGCAATCTTGAGTGTAGCTCAAGAAGTTGCTAGTCTCAAGATCCGGTTGGGATACATAGTCTTGCACCGCTCATGCACTCGTATTCGAGTCAAACGGTTTGATCGAATTTTCGAACTTTGCGGATCAAAATTGTTTGTCCATACAACCTTGAGGGTAACTCGACAAGTTGTAGGGAGAAACATACTTTGAATGTCCTATATGTTCAAGCTGCCTCATATAGAGACGAGTGACATGTAGCTTTAATTTATTTGTTGGACCCAAAACTTAATGAAATCATATTTCTTAAGTCTGTTCTTTAGAAGGTCATTTAATGTCAATGAGAATATAGTTTGATTACATCAATTAGAATTTAACTTGATATTCAATTAATCAACTTTATGACCAATTAACTAATTTCAATATTATCAATTGATTCTTTCGGTAAACATAATCTTGCCCTAGTTTTAGCATATGTTCAATATTAAATATAGGTAGATTGGCTTTTATCTATCTATATCCTCCCACTATTTTTACGATCGTTTTAAGGATTAATAACGAACGATTTAATCGAATTAAAATTAATGGGTAAGAGTTCCAATCACCTTGAGTCTAAACAACCTTGAGTGTAGCTCAACAAGTTGATTGACTCTGCGATCGGAAGATGACTCTTCATCGATCATATTGGATATGACTCTCTTAATCGGTTTTTGCCCCTAGCCATTCGTGATCATGAGTGTGCTCATCCAAATCACCATGTCTAGTCTAGTCGGACCCTTGTTTTCATGTCTAGCCTGACTTGCCCCTCAGCTCGGTGTATGCACGACACGTCGGTTTGGGTCAGGTCTTAGACTACATCTAGGCAGACTACATCGTTGACTTAACTTACGCCGGCGCTCGGGGTACGAGACGACGGTTAGGGTTAGTCAAGATTTCATCTTATGTATTTAAGGAGTTGGTTTCTACAGGGTTGCCATGTCACAGCTTGAGTGTATCTCAACAACTATAACACGGGCCCTATAGTTGCTAACCCCTAAAACAAGGAGGGCTACGGCTAATCTTGAAAAAGATCATTAACGTATTTGACTTAGATATAGTCCAGGGTGTCATACAATCATGATTCGCGACATTGCGGTCCAGCGGAACTCAGCCAGGGAATTGACTAAGCCAGGATCACTACCCCTTGGACTAGCAAGGGTTGACCCAGAACTCTTAGCCAAGCACATTGACTGGATCATGGTCCATTGAATGAAGCTTGTCATTTTTGTATATATGCCATAGACTAAACAGCTTTTATTAACAACTAATTAATCTTATCAACTAGTTGAATCCTTAAATTCAAAATTTTTAGGATTTGTTTAATAACTTTTATTAAGTCCTTATCAACTATAAGGTTCACGTGCTACCCTAATCGTTATTAGGATTTTAATAAATTTTATTAACAACGCTAGAAGCGAAGTCCTTTAATGAAAATTAATTATAACAATTAGAATTAAAAATCAATTAAAGGACTACCCTAATCAGGAATTAGGTCTTAATATTGTTGTTAATGATTTATTAAAACATAGCATGTCATTAAAATTTAAGTAATAAATTTTAATCATTTTTAATGGCTAACCTAAAGGGTTGTCTTGTGTTATCAAATAAGGGACAAGATAAACAAGCCATTAAATAAAGCTACACTAATTTATCGCATAAAGATAGTGCACAACTATTTAACATTTAAACATACTAAGTTTATCGCATAAACAATTTTTTTTGCATGCAAACATAAATTTAACAATTAAATTTAAAATATGATTTTGAAATTATTTTATTTTTATCTCATAAAAACTTAATTTTAAAATCATAAATTTGCATGCTACTTAAAAAAAAATTTATCGCATAAAAATTTTAATCTTTAAAATCAGTTTTAAAATTATCTCATAAAATTAAAACATCATTTTAAAAACTTTCAAGCTTAAAAATTTATCAAATAAATATTTTAGGCAATTTAAACTTATCGCATAAATTTTAAAAGATTTAAAATTGGTTTTAAAAATTATCACATAAATTTTAAAATGTCATTTTTAAAAATTTCCATGTTCAAAATTTATCAAAAAGAATTTTTGAACATCTAAAACATTTTTAAAATATTATCTCATAACTTTAAAAACTTTTGAAAGTATTTAAAAGCATTAACACGTTTAATCAAATCACAGTACCTAGATCGCTACGCAAACCTACGCTCTGATACCACTGTTGGGGAATTGGGCGTTCCCTTAGGGCACAAAAATTCTAGTCCCGTCCTAAGTCGGACGGAACATAGACACAAAAATTATAGCAGCGGAAGAAAAAAACTATGTTAACTAATTAACATGCAAGTTAAAACAATTTTAACTTGGCCCTAAGGTCCAAGACCCTATGCCAAGATCTATGCCGACTTGGGATGGGTCTGACCATCCCAAGAAGGATCTAGCCTACTGCGATTAAACTAAACTAATGCTAAAAATACTTTAACCACATACCCGGAATCTCAGCCCTGGGGCAGGCGAGATGTTCCGCGCCGTCTTCCGAGCTGCTCCCGTCCCACGCCGAGCCGCTCCTTGAACCGCTCCCCGAACCGCTCCTCGAACCGCTCCGCATCCCGAGGCGATCAATCCCCGTGCCGCCGAGCCAACCAACCGCCGAAGAAAGTTTCACGCGAGTGAAACCTCCGCCAAGATTTCGGATCCAGAATCCGAACTCCTTTGAGGCTTTGCTAGAGCCCGCAGGAGTAAGGCAGAAATTTAGGGAGAAAGAGAAATATTTATTTAAGCTTAGATCCGAGCGTGCTCCAACATTTACGAGAGCCGCTCAGATCTAGAGCTTGGGACGAGTTTTGAGGAAGGGGGGAGACCCCTATTTATATAGGCGGCGGACTCTCCCCCTTTCTCAAAATCCGATGTGGGACTAAAATTTAGAGTTAATTAAATCAAGTTAGTTTGCACTTCACAAAGTGCAAACTTCCGTGAATTTTAACTCACTCACCGTTGAGCTTCAGGATTGATACAACCTATCAATACGACAAGCGTTCAACGGTGAACGCATAGGAAAAACGGTTCGTCAATCGGAGTTCGTTTGACCACTCAATTGATCGTCCAAAGATCAACCCAAGAGTGTATTTTCGCACAAAACAGCCAAGGCGGCTGCGCGCAGCCCTAGGGCTCAGAAAACCCGAAGTGGGGCCCATCATGTGGGCCCCACAGCACACGCGCGCGCTTAACAGCGCGGCGCGTGCACAGCACGCGCCCGCGAGGCGCGGTGCTGTGCACGCGTCGCGTGCACAGCTGCCGCCCGCGGAAGCGGGCGGCTTTTCCTTTGAAGCGGGGGCGGGCCCGCATCAAATGCGGGCCCGCTGGGTTTGTCTCGCCCGCGTCAGCGGGTGGGCCCACTGACGCTGGCGTCAGCCCGCGTCAGCAGGCTGACGCACGCGTCAGCGGGCCCCCTTCCCTTGGGCCTGGGCTTTATTTTGACACCCTCTCTAAATGGGGTTTATCTCTCTTGGGCTTTCTATTTAACACTTTAAATAGACTTTTGGGGCTCGTTTGAACTCCGTTTTTGACGCGGTTCGAACCTGCGTCAAGAGTAGATGAACCCGTCTAACCAGTGACCTTTTCCTTGCGTTTATTTTATTAAATATTGTATTAAACAATTTAATACACATTTAATCGCTTTTGCATCAAATGCAAAATAGTCCCTATCTAAGCTTAAATTACCATATTGCATCAAATACAATTATCTCTTCTTTTGCATCAAATGCAAATATTCTCCCTAACTATTTTCTACCCTATTACTAGACGAAGCGTTGCACTCTGTGTGAGACCCTACAGCCTGACCCTTACAACAGGTTGGGCTCGAAGCCCTATACGGCAGTGACCACGAGCAGTGGTTGCCGTCCCTGCTTCAGGAATCATCATTATGTGGTTAACTCATTGACATGAGTATTGTCGGGAACACCTGACTGTTTCCGTGATGAATTCCGCAGTTATAGTCTCTTCGTCTTAAATATGTCGTTCGGATCAAGTCTGGGGTACGGTCAAACTGTCAACCCCAATAACTTGACTCCGGTTAGTTTCTATCGATCTTTAGTCAACTAATGTTGGACTTCTTTTCAACATACTCTGCGCAGAGTTTTTACTAAAGACCGAACTAACTCTACAACACTAACTCCCATTGACCGGGAGAGACGAATCCTCTCTAGGTCATTACTCGCCTCGTACGTTTCAAGTGACACCCAATCAAAAGACCTTTCGACAGGCCTTGCCTCGAAGCTAGGTCAATTGATCTAAGTGGCACCGTTCACGCACAGGTCCGTCAAAATGACCTCAAGTCAAAAGACCAACTATCCTATCATCACTCAGAGTTATCACTGACAGATTGGTCAATGTAACCATATGATAACTCTAGTGGATCGTTCAGTGAACTCATTCTAATGAGCACCTGTGTCTCGTCTTCGATTTCGCCAAGTCAAGCGATCATGAGATCATCGCCACCGCTAAACGGTGAAAGACTGAGACACAATGGTCTATCCGATGTTTCGATATCCTTGTCTCGAAACATCTACGACCACGGACCCAACGAACGCTGGTCATCAGGAGGGAGAGGGACCCCGAAGTGACGAAAAACGAGGGTCAAAAGGCAAGGATATGGGATGTGAGCTGATTTTGTGGACTTTCGGATGCATTCAAAAGAGTCCATCTTATCAAGGATAATACGAGCCCAATTTATCTCGCTCCCCATGAAGAGAGTGTAGATAAGCTTGAGGAACGGCTGAGAGGGCAAGCTAGATGAGCCGTACTTCGAAAGGAGGCATGACTTCAGGATAAGATTGAGGACCCAAGCGTTAGGCTTAAATGATTTCGAGGGGACGCCAATCATGGCGGGAGGGATAACATGAAACATCTCAGAAAACATCGCCTGGTCAGATCGTGGATAATCCACGACGATATCAGCAGGAAGAAGGCCAGAGGATGAGACACCTATCAACTCCCCTAAGATTTCTACCGTGAGGACAATAGGTGTCCCCAAGACAGTCGTCTCAATGGAGTGAGTGTCATCATACTCACCACGTACTCGATTGGCATAGAATAATTTGACGAGTCGTGGGTACAGGTGATCGCCTTGGGGTCATGGCGAAGATAATCTATTAGGCCGCTATAGGAAAGAAGATCGGCGAGATGTGGAAAATCTGAGAACTGAACGAAGTGCTCCAATATCAATGGACATTGCTCGATACGATTATATGCCGCGAGACACATCGGGTCATCGCGACACAACGATATATCGACATCACCCAAAGGCATATGAGCCTTCCCCTTAGACGGACGAGAGCTAGATCGAGGTGGAGGAGTAGGAGCCCTAGCGGTAGGCTCAGACTCAGGGATATACTCCTCGTCGGAGTCAGAAGCAGGAGGAGTGGGTGCACGAAAGGAGGCTGGAGACATAAGCTGCTTCTTAGGCTTGGGTTTGGGCTGAGATTGAGATTGGGATTGGGGTTTGGGCTTTGGCTTGGAAGTCCTCTTCTTCTTAAGAGGAGGCGAAGAGGAGGAGGGAAGAGTGGTCTTGGCTCGGCGTTTGGGTTGAGGAGGGTCCGTAGGAGGAGACTCTACGGTCATGGGAGACGGACTAGAGGGACGGATGGGGATACGTGTCTTCGCCATGATCGTGAGACGAGACAATGCTCAATCAACCAAAAGAAATCCGACCGAAATAAACCCTAGAAGAGAAACCCTAAAATGAACTGAAATCAACCAAAAAGAGCTGAAATCTAACCCTAAAAGCTGAGAGAAAGTGATACCCTAGGTCGACTGGAGGAGGGAGATGATCGGCGACGACGTACGGCGGCCGGAGATGGCGGTGCACAGCGGAGGGAGGAGAGGAGTCGAGGGTTAGAGTGTTTGAGAAAATATTTCGCACCGATTAGAATGGATTCTAATCGGTGCGGGGAGAATATAAAACGATCGGAATGCCAAAAGACACAACAGCCCCTGTGCATTTAGTCAGTCACAGTTCAAGTGCTGACTGACTAGAATGAAATCTAGTCGGCCGGCCAATGAGCTTGAACCGACTAAGTGCAAACAGTAACTGAAGCCAAATTTAGAGCATGAGTTAGTCGGTCTGAGTTCATTCACTGACCGACTAGAACTCAATCTAGTCGGTCGGCAAATGAACTTGGACCGACTAAGAGAGTCCAAAAATTTGAAATTTATAAATTTAGAGTTCTCTCCTAATCGCACTTGGACGATACATCGAAATACTCTCATACATCATTAATCTACCCCATAAAACATCGAAAATCATGAATACGACGTGCATGAATATTTCTAGCGAAAATTCCGAAAATCCAACCATAAATCCAGAAAATCTCAATAATTCTAGGCATATATAAAGAAAATTATTATCATGCAAGATTATTGAAAAAAAATGAATCCTAAATCTCAGATTCAACCATAATCCCCAATTCTCGACGTAACCGCACAAAGGAGTCTTCCTTAAGTGGTTTCGTGAAAATATCGACGATTTGCTTCTGGGTTTCAACGTACACTAAAATGATGTCCTTTTTAGCAACACGATCATCTAGGAAATGGTGGCGGAAATCTATGTGTTTAGAACGGGAATGGTGTACCGGATTCTTAGAGAGACATATTGCACTTTGGTTATCCACCATGATAGGGCAAGTATCACAGTTTATACCAAAGTATTTAAGAGTGTGTCTCATCCAAAGAACCAGAGCACATGCAGCACCGGCGGCAATATATTCCGCCTCGGTGGTTGTAAGTGATACGGAATTCTGCTTCTTGGAAAACCAAGAGACAAGAGAATTTCCTATAAAATGACAAGTGCCACTAGTACTTTTCCTGTCGGATCTGCATCCCGCATAATCTCCGTCACTATATGAGATTAACTCATATGTGCTAGACTTTGGATAAAGTAATCCGAAGTCGAGTGTGTAACTTAAATAACAGAAAATACGTTTTACCGCTACTAAGTTAGATTCCTTAGGTTGAGACTGATAACGAGCACATACACATACAATAAACATAATATCAGGCCTACTGGCAGTAAGATATAGTAAACTACCTATCATCTATTATACATTTGACAGTGTTTTTTGAATCCTAGGGCTGACTAGGACAAGATAAAAGACGGCTGAGATTTGATCTTGGTAAATCAACGATTGAGATGGGTTGTTGTAAAACATTTTGGGGGGAAACTGAACTTTTGGAGGGAAATTGTGTTTGGGAAAAGACCAAAAATTTGAAAAAGTAACTTTTTCTCTTCCCCCAAAAAACACCTCGGTTTTAATCTCATTCCCCAACGAAACCTCAGCTTATTATGAACGCGTCTTCCCCAAAATTTTGGGCTTCACGGCATTCTTCCCCAAAATTGCCTCTTCGTCTCGCGTCTCTTTGCTTTTTCGAATCACTGCAGCGGCTGGACGTTCACCTGGGGGATGGCCGCCCGTGGCGGCACCAACGTCTGCATCCGTACCACGTCTGCCGTCGAGATGTACGGCGCCATCGCTTCACCTCTGTCTTCCTCTTCTGCCTCTTTTGTCGCGATCGTCTTCGTCCTCTGCTTACGAAGAGAAAGTTGAGGTAATGTTATAATTTAAATTATCATCTATCGAAAAGATTTAGCTAAATATGCCCTAAATGAATAGAAAGTCTTGATTTTGGATCACATTTGGTCTTTTTTGTCAGGTTGGTTCGTAGCTTAGAAGACTGGTTTGGTCCACGTGCCCTTGGTTCAAGAGATCTCGGCCTTAAGAAGAATGTCGTGAAGCCCAAACCCCGTGCCATCGCTTCTCGAGATTTTATAATTCCAATCCATCTCCAAGGCTCGATCTTCTCTTTTTCTCTTGGTTTTCGTTCAGATTTATTTGTCTTTTTATTGTAATTTGTACCCCTGATTCTTCATATTTAGTTCAGATTTAGTTCTTGCAAGATCTGAGGGTGTTTGGGTTTGTTTAATTCTTCTCGCATCTTGAAGAAGAAAGCAGCAAGGGCACGGGTTCTTGCTTGCCGAATATCTGAAGATACGGGTTCTCGCTGATCTGAAGGTACGGGTTTGTTTGGGTTCGTTTAATTCTTCTCGCTGATTTTGCCCCAGACCTGTTAGCAATTGCTTAGTTAGTTTAGTTTCACAATTTAGTTTCTCAGTTTAGTTTAGTTTCTCAGTTTTGAAAAATAGCTGTAAGAAATATCGCAAGATCTGAGGGTGTAAGGTACTGATTGCTTAGTTTCACAATTTAGTTTCTCATATGTGTTTTGGTTCTTGATTTTTGTTTGAATCAGTGATGCATGATGCATAGTTTCACAGTTTAGTTTCTCATATGGGTTTTAATCATGTTCATCTCTTTAGTTTAGTTTCTTTCAGTTTAATTTTTTAATTGCATCGGCTGAAAAAAAATGTTGACAGAGGAAGTGAGTCTTTTGATCATATTTTGATGGGGGTTCTTCATTTTAATTGTTTGGAATAAGATGCAGTTTCAATTGTAGCTGTTAAATCTTTTAATTTGCAATTATACTGCAATGTCCAATTTCGACCTTATTTAAACCATCATAAATTGAAAGACCATGGTATCTTCACTCGCCTAGGTGATGGTCTTTTTACTAACCATTATTATTTATGTAGATGCATAGCTTATTATTTGTTTGACAGTGAACCATGTTTGACAGGTTGCCTAAGCTTCAGCACGTGTACGTGTGTGTGTGATCTCAGTGGCAGGTCAATCAAAATGGCAGGTTAATCATTAAAATGGTAGGTTTTGTGGAAAAATATGAAATTATATGAATGCAGATATAAATATTAAAACCCCAGGTATGCCAAATTGTTTGTTTTACAGGAAAAATATGATATTTATCAGCTTTTGTGGGAGGTTCCATTAAAATGGCAGGCCAATAACCAAGTGTGATGACGAACACATTAGCAGCAAGATCATTAAACTGGCAGGTCAATCATATGAATGCAGATGTATTTGATAGTTTGGACATGTTAATTGTTATCCTATTATTAACCAAATATTTTCCCTTTGGAAGAACATGTTTCTGTGAAAATCGACATGTCCAAACAATGATGTTAGTGAGATCTCGGAGTCGGAGAGGGAGCGGTGGAGGTGGATAGCATGTGACATGGTGTTACTGAGCTCGAAGGAAGCGATGTCGGGGCCGATGCCACGGCAAAGATTTTGAATTCATTACAAATACACCAGTATAATCAAAGAATTTTGGATTTTGAATTCAAACTTAGTACTTGATTTACTCTGCAGGTGTCTAATGACAAATCTTGAGTCATGGATTTTGATTATACTGTTGTGTAAATCAAATACTGCAGAGATTTTGAATTCGTAATTCATGGAGTCAGAGAGGAATTTACAATTCTTTTAATTCGTTACAAATGCAAAGGTGTCTTAGGACAGTATAATCAAAGGATTTACAATTCAATTAAAAATACATGGATTCAATTTGATTTACTGTTTCATTTTGAATTCATTTGTCTCCCCTTACAAATACACCAGTTTAATCAAATAATTTTGATTTTTTTTAATTCATACTTAGTAAGCTTAAGGTTCATGTGGTTTATGTTTGCAGGATTTGAGGAAGCTGAGAAAAGAGTGAACCTGAGGTAAACTCTTTCTTGCCACCAATAAATTAGTTTTTTTTGCTTCAATATTTTTGGGGAGAATGATTTTTGTATGTAGAATGATTTTTGTTTATGTATAAAGGCTAAGCAAAGGGAAAGAAATGTATCTATACCTAGAAGTTACATGAAAAAAGTTTATATATCTTTAACTGATATGGAATTTTTGTTTAGTGTATACATACAAAATAGTGTAATCATAATTGTGACATGTATGGTAGCATATTGCTCAAGTGAGGATTCTATGGAGGATTTTATGCTGATTGGAGATTTTTGTATGGAAGCATTTGTGTAGGGATTATTTGTTCTAGAAATCTTATGTGGGAATTATTTTTTCAGCCATGACATCAAAAACCAACATCTTTTATTTTTTAGTTGTTTGTTTAGTTTGGCTTTTTGACAGATGCTTCTTTGTTGTTTGTTGGGCATTTAATTTTTATGTGTGTTTCTCTGAAATTTATTTTTATGTGAAGATTGCCAGCAAACAATGTTTTTGAGTGCACATAGTGATTGCCTGCAAACAAAGATTGCCTTTGTTTTACATAAACATTCACTTCGACTTTGACCTACAAACAAATATTGAATGCAAACAAATTTTTTGAGAGCACTTGAGAGCACATAAACATTCACAAAACCTACATTGTTTTTAGTGAATTGTTTTTGATTGGATGATTTGTTTTTGTTCATTATTATATAGAAACTAATATGCTTTGTTTTATCATCCGTTAAAAAATCATCATATAAGATTCCATTAGTTTGCATGGAGTTGAATGTTATCAATAGCATGTTATCTCTTCTAGGCATGTAAATTGAATCCATGTATTGATTATGCAACAAGAATATGTCTACTTACACAGAAAGTTTATGTCATATGCAATACATATATTCATAATTGCACTTAGACCCCTTATAGACCAGAAATAAAATTGTATGACAGGTTCAATACTGTATACTGATTGAAAGAAAGAATGCTTTGATTCAAATTCTGAATCAGTTGTTTTGATTGTTAAAGATATGAAATCAGGAATCTGACCTTCGAATGAGTTATTAGAAAGATCATGGTATGCAAGCATTTGGAGTTCCCCAAAAGAAGATGAAATATTTCCTGATAAGTGATTCACGTGCAAGACCAATGTGCTTATTTTTGTATTGTGAAGGTTGTATACATCCTATGTATGCCCATATGCCCAAAGAACCTGGATTGCTAGAAATAAGATATAGAAGTTCATGTTATTAAGGTACATAAATTTGATATCAATATAGAAATTTACAAGATATATGAATTTGATGGGATTTCATATGAAATGGGCATTCTTTCTTTGTGTTTGATTTTTTCCCTAAGCTCATTACAGAATTTCTGTGTGTTTCTCTTCAGTTGTTTTGATTGTTAAAGATATGAAACTATCTGAATTCTGAAGAATATTGATAACATTGATTTCTATTGCTTCCAAGTTGCAGTTCTTGCAACTGTATTCCTTGAAATTTCAATTTCAATAACAAGTTGGAAATTTTATCGACAATGCTGGGGAGAACATATGTGGGCCCCAAACTTTTTTGCTGCAGATCATTGGGCCCCAAACTTTTTATTGAAATTGCATCAAATCATTAAAATAGTGTCCAGAATTTGTCTAATTGAAGATATGAAACTGTCTAATTGAATAAATAGTATAATGGTCAGTTTAAAGATTTCTATTGTTGTTAGGATGTGATAGGAGTGTGATCAAAGTCTAGACTAATGAAATCGGATTATTTTATAGTTTTTATAGTTTTTTTCGTTATGAGAATGATTGTTATGTCATCTTCATATCTGTTTGAATTTTACATGCCTTTGTGAGGCCTTCATACAGTTGAAATATATATTAAAAGGTCAAGGGAGGACAGAGTAAGGGATTGAAAGAAAAAATTAAATGGGAAGCCAAAGGAAAGTGAAGAGATATAATGAAAGAAGAAACAATCCATTTTCTTATCATTTTACTTTGGTCTATCCTAATGAAGGTATACAGTTCTTTAAAAAGCTTAACCATACCAAAATGGTTCCAAGTGCATTGGCAATAGTGACTTATGGCATGTTTTTTGAATAATGCCTTCTTGCATGAACTCCTAAGTGTTACAATTGTAGCAAGGAAATCACAAAAAAGCTTTTGGAAATTCTTGGTAGCATGCCTTTTTTTTGAACTTCTCAGAATTCCAATAAACTTCGCATGGAAATTTCTTGAAAGAAAATCAGAAAAAAGCCAACCTATTACAATTGTGAAGTAAATGTTATACAGCAATAATGCACGAGGCATCAATACATAACATTACTGATATAGAATTGGTTAATATGAAGGATTGGATAAATAATAATACTAATGCATCACTTGAAGACATCACCCAACCATCCATCATTCATGCATCCCCAAATAATATAGCTCCAATTAGGAGTCTCAGATACCAACCATGCAAGAAGCTCAATCTCTTACGATTTTGCTATAGATAAAAAGAATTGATAACCAGAAGGCGATTTTGATATAGATAAAGAGAATTGATAACCAAAAGGCGCCAGCGCGATTTTACTACAACAAAAAAGAATTGATAAACCGAAGGCTCAGATACCAACCACGTAAGAAGCTCAAGCTCTGACGATTTTACTATAGATAAAAAGAATTGATAATCCAAACGCGTCCGCGCCGAATTTGTTGTTCTGCGCCGAAGGCGCGGGCACCAAATTTATTGTTCAACGTCGAATTTGTTGTTCCGCGCCGAAAGCGCGGGCGCCAAATTTGTTGTTCGACGTCGAATTTGTTGTTCCGCGCCGAAGGCGCCCGCTAATTTGATGTTCCGCACCAAAGGCGCGAAGGCCAAATTTGTTGTTCCACGCCGAAGGCACGGGCAACAAATTTGTTGTTTCACGCCGAATTTGTTGTTCCGCGCCAAAGGCGCGGGCACCAAATTAGTTGTTCGACACTGAATTTGTTGTTTCGCACCGAATACGCCTGTGCCGAATTTGTTGTTCCGCGCCGAAGGCGCCGCGCCGCTAAATTTTTTTACGCTAATTTGTTGTTCTTTTAAATTTTGGCTATGGAAATAATTTTTTTGGGAACAAAGATTTCGCGGGGGAAATGTTAAATAAACCGTGCCCGCGGGCACGGGGTATGACTAGTACCTCGATATAGACGAATGTCTACATCTTTGTCGCCCGAGTCTTTATCAAGATGTATAGTAGTGCTCATTGGAGTCTTCTTGCCAGAAGCATTCTCCATTCCAAATCTCTTTAGCAACTCCACCGTGTACTTGGTTTGGTGGATGAAGATTGCATCGTTCATTTGGCGAATTTAGAGACCTAAGAATATTTGAGCTCACCCATGTGGCTCATCTCAAATTGATCCTTCATGACATTAGAAAACTCTTCGTAAAGAGTGAAGTTAGTAGCACCGAAAATGATATCATCAACATAAATTTGAACTAAAATAATATCATGATTCGAATACTTAACAAATAATGTAGAATCAACTTCACCCATTTTAAAATCCAAATCCAAAAGAAAGTTCTTTAGGCGGTCATACCAAGCTCGAGGAGCTTGTCTCAAACCGTAAAGTGCTTTCTTAAGTTTGAAAACGTGATTTGGAAATTTTTCATTTATAAAACCCGGAGGTTGAGAAACATAAACTTCCTCAACGACATCTCCATTTAAAGCGCACTTTTTACATCCATTTGAAAGAGTTTAAAATCTTTATGGCATGCAAAAGATAACAATAACCTAATAGATTCTAATCTAGCTACCGGAGCAAAGGATTCTTCGAAATCTATACCTTCCTCTTGCCGGTAGCCTTGAGCTATTAACCGAGCTTTGTTCCGGACGATGATTTGGTTCTCGTCGGTCTTGTTCTTGAAAATCCACTTCGTTCCTATAACGGTGTGGTTCTTTGAAGGCAATGGAACAAGCTCCCAAACCTCATTCCTCTCAAATTGAATGAGTTCCTCCTCCATGGCTAGGATCCAAGCACTATCTTCGCACGCTTCGTTAATATTCTTTGGCTCAATTGAGGAGGCAAAGGCACAATGAGCGAAGTAGTTGACTTGAGATCTCGTCTTGACACTATCAAGTATGTTGCCAATGACTTGCTCATGGGGATGGTCACGAACTGTATGAAGCAGTTTGGGAATTCGCTGATCACTAGGAACATTCTCAAAAGTATCATCAGTAGGGTTAGTATCAATAGAATCAATAGAATTAGAATTACCAATAGAATCACATGAAACATCCATGGAGTCATCATCATTAGTAATTCTAGTAGGGACAAAATTTTCATTAAATGAAACACGAAGAGATTCCTTGATCGTTGAGGTTCTTTTGTTGTATATCTGGTAGGCTTTGCTACGGGAGGAATATCCAACAAATATCCCCTCATCGTATCTTGGATCAGATTTGTCCAAACTACCATACGTGTTTTTAATAAAACATTTTACGCCAAAAACTTGAAAATGTTTAACTTGAGGCAATCTACCAAACAACAATTCATAACAAGTTTGTTTGGTGCCGGGCCTCAAAAGTATTCTATTAAACACATAGCAAGCGGTATGTACTGCTTCCGCCCAAAATTGATGGCCAAGTTGGCTATCATCAAGCATAGTGCGAGCACATTCCACTAGCGTCCTATTCTTCCTCTCAACTACACCATTTTGAGGGGATGCGCAAGGGAAAGAAAAGGTGTGAGTAATACCAACTTCATCACAAAAATTTGAGAAAGACTCATTCTCAAATTTCCCTCCATGATCACTACGAATAGTGACAATGGTGGTTCCAATGAGATTTTGTACTTTCTTAACAAATATTGTGAAGTTTTCAAAAGCATCATTTTTATTACTTAATGAAAATACCCAAGTAAATCTAGAAAAGTCATCAACGATGACAAGTCCATATCGTGCATTTCCTAATGAAGCAACTCTAGTTGGCCCAAAAAGATCTAGATGTAAAAGCTCTAGAGGCCGCTTAGATGAAATACTTTTCTTAGGTTTAAATGAAGATTTAGGAATCTTGCCTCGTTGACATGAGTCACAAAAGCTTTTCTTTTGAAAGACAAGCTTAGGAAAGCCTTGAATAGAATTTAACTTGGAAAATTTAAAAAGTGTTCCAAAGTTCACATGACCAAAACGTCGATGCCATAAGTGTTGTTCACTTGTGTTGGCAATGAGACATTGTTCATGTGACTTGGGGATATCTAGGATATATATATCCTTATGGCGTGTGCCAGAAAATAACAAATCATTATTATCTTTTCTTAAAATATGACACATTCCTTTCGCAAAGCTAACTTTGTAACATTTTTCACAAAGTTAGCTTATTGAAATAAGATTGTGATTTAATCCTTTAACAAGGTAAACATCACTTATTAGTGGTTTAGAAGGATTACCAACTTTACCAACACCAATGATGGTTCCACTCTCGTTGCCTCTAAAGACTACCCGGTTCTCATTTGCAATGGGCACCACTCCGGAGAGCAATTGAGCTTCACCCGTCATGTGTTTTGAACACCCACTATCGAGTATCCAATTTTTCTTGGAGCTAAATTTGGATTTGTTGCTCCGTTTATTTTTCTTGTGTACCTAAAGATAGAAATATCATTCCATGGTACCCAAGGTCATTGGGTCCTAAAAGATTAGACCTTTGGAACGCAAGTCCAATTGGACTTAGACTTCCCAATGTAATCATCATTATGCACGACATCCATAAAATAAGAATTCATGTATGCTTGTTTTTCATGCATGTTAGTGTTCTTCGGGCCCCAAATAGTGAAAATTTTGGGCGCCCTATTCCTATTGGGAGCATGCATACGTTGTTGATTTCTACGTGATGCATGTCGTGGATATGCATATGGCACATGATGAAATGGTGGTGGCGACATAAGATATGATGCATGATGGTAATCATTCATATGATAGTGATGTGGATGAACATATGCATGTGAAGGAACACGTGCGTGAGGGTGTCTCACTTGGTGTGCACGTGCCCGTGGACGTGTAGCATAAAAATCATCATAATTGTGAACCGGTGGCTTAGGATGTGTGTTCCTACGTCACATAGTATTGGTGTACATAAAAGCATGACCCTTCTTTAGAGGTCCACCCAAAGTGGGTTTCTTTCTAAATGGGGATGTGTACGAGATGGAATCACCATTGGTAGATGAACTACCAATGGGGTGTTTGCTCCCACTCGTTGAGGCATCGGAAGTTGGCCTAACAAAGGTAGTAGACGATTTGGATGAATTTCCCATCTTATACCCCAAGCCAATGTGGTGATTGGCCGGAATTAAGTCATTTAGGATATTATCCAAATGGTCCTTACCTTTATTGAATTTATTAATTCGGCCTAATGTGCACTCATACTTCTCGGTGAGAGAATGCATAGAAGCATCCAAAGTGGACACTTGTGATGTGCGTACATAAACACGAGACTTGAGATTCTCATTCTCAATACTCAAGGTTGAGTTTTGAGAAATCAAATCCGCCATCTCGCGTTCATCCAAATTCTCAATATGAACATGCTCAAGTTGAGATTTGAGATTTACAATCTCATTTCTCAAGTCTTCAACAACGGTGTCGTTGTTGATGACGATAGGCTTAGGTGAGGTTTGGAGACTAGCTAGCTCATCTTTAGTCTTAGTATATCTATTAACCAATTTAGAATACTTAGACCATATTTGCTCGTTAGCTAATCTAAGGTCATCCATAGTTACCTCATCGCCTTCATCCTCGCTATCATCGGAGGAGGATTCTTGATCATGTTCCTCTCTAGCCATGAAGCACATGTGTGCTTGCTCCACTTGCTTATCATCCGACTCTCCACTTGAGGAGTCCTCGTCGGAGTCGGTGAATGTCCCGACAAGTCCTTTCTTGTACCCTTTCTTGTACTTCCGAGACTTGTCGAACTTTGGCGCCTTCCACTTCTCCTTTTGTTTGTTTTGAGGACAATCCGCTTTCATGTGTCCTGGTTTGTTGCATTTAAAACACAAAGGAGCGGAGGCGTTAGTAGAACTAAACTTAGATTTGTTCTTGAAGTTACCTTTCCGGAAGAATCGGTTGAACTTCTTTGCCATGAGGGCAAGAGATTCAATGTCCAACTCGTCTTCCGATTCTTCATCATCGGTAGAAGTAGATGGAGCGGCCTTGAATGCAATCGCCTTTTTCTTTGGCTCGTCTTGCTTCAAGTAAGACTTCATCTTGTCTTGCATCTTTATCTTACTATCCTTGCGTACCTCATAAGACATCAAGGTACCCATTAGTTGAACGACGGTATATTTATTCATATCATTACCTTCCTCGATGTCGAAGGTATGCTTTTCCCAACAAGAAGGAAGTCCGGCAATGATCTTTGAGACTTTCTCCTTTTGGGTGTAGGTCTTTCCAAGAGCCTCCAACTCGTTAGTAATTGACCTCCCCCGCTTATGCGTGCTATATGTGTGCAATAATACGATTGGGGGCGTGAGATTTAAATATTTGTAACCGCAAGCGCACGGTGTTGTAGTGTGGCTTGGGGGTCGAAATTAGGGAGGCGTGGATGTGCTTGTGTCAAAGAGGATCAAATTCACCCCATGGGTGAGCTAGCCCAGATCGAATGATGGGTTGTCACGGTAAATGGAAAGCAAGGTATAGACAATATAAAGGAAAAACCCGGGACTTTGGCTTTCACCCTATCGAGCGACTCTCGTCGATACGGCCTACGGGTAGGATAGCGATCGGAATTAGGGTCTAATGGTGAGACGTTGCCTCTAAGAGTGGTACCAGCGTCCCATGTGCCCGATATTCCGGTCGGTGCCCGGGATGATACGCCGGACTGCCCGGGTTCGATCAGTGGGCACTCCCATGTCCATTAACACTGATCGACTCCGGGAGAACTAAGCTCGCAACGATAACTCCCAACGTCTCATCATGCCGCTCCCGCGCACTAGGATTCGGCGTCTATGCTAAGGGCGTGAGCTATGGCTAGGGAGTCAACCGCCAAGTTTATTCCCCCTTGGCCCAACGGTCAAAGGCGGTCTTTTTCCCACCGATGACAATAAAACACCCCGCGTAACCGTTAGATTCCTAATCCCTATCGATTTCCTAGACCTATGGACGCATCGGGAAGAGCCCACGAAGGGGTTTCCGCCAAAATCCCAGATTTGGGAACTACTCACACATATTTAGTAAAAAGCGATCTAAACAGAAATCGACCGTAAAAATCATGATTAGACAATAGAAATGCAATGGTAGTAAAGCAATTAAGATAATACTAAAGTTTGACAAAGATCTGAAAACTTACAAAAACTGGGAAATTACAGCCATCACAAAATGAAGAAAACAGTAAAAAATATCCAGCTCTCGTTTCTGGGAAACCTAGGGTTCTATAGATAGAAATTGATATCACTCGATCGGTTGACAAGTCAACCGATCGGGTGATCTGCTTCAAACTTTGGCAGTGAGATGCGGGACTTCACCCGGTCAGGATGAACCGGTCGATTGAAGCATGGATGTGACCGGTTGGATCTTGGTGCCATCGGGTGAGGAGTCTGGTTGGATCTTCGTGTCTTGGCTTTGGAGGTTCAGCTACAGATGAACCGATCGGGGGAAAGTCACGTGATCGGTTGGCAATCAGCTTCAAATTCCAGAGAGCTTTGGGCTTTTGAACCGGCCTACGAACCGACCGGGTGACTTCTTGTGAGCTCCAAGCTGCGTCTGGGTGGTGCACGCGTGCATCACCCGATCGGTTGAAGATGACCAACCGATCGGGTGAGGGGCTGAAAGATGGTATCATCGTCGTTTGACCCCCTGGATCACGCGTGACTCCTCCTGTTGCTCCGGGGACTTGCGATATCGTCGTTTTATGTCCCATATGCCAGTAAACTCCTGCAAAATACGGAAAACACAGAAAAGTGAAAGAAAACAAGAAAACACGAGAAAACGAATATAAAACGGCGGTAAAATACGGAAAAACACGGAAGAAAACGTGCGCAAATATATGAAATATAAACGCACGTCAAAATCCCCCAAGCTGAACTCTTCCTCGTCCTCGAGGAAGACGAGTGAGAGTAGGAGCTCGGAGAGGGAAAATAAAGAGAAAGAGAGAAAAAGAAAACTCTATATCCTAGATCACCCGTCAGGGCCAACAAAATCAAAAACGACACACCAAGCAAGCAAACGCCAAATCACATCACTAAACCAAGGAATACGAATCCAGACAAGTGCCGTGGGCCCACGCGGTGAAGCGCGAGTGAGTGTGGTCGTGCGCTAGTAGTCCGTGTCACTATCTACGATGTGCGATAAAGCTCGATATACACAAATCCAGGAAATGACGCAAATATCGATTCGAATTGAATAAAGCGGTGAATATATAGTTCAAGCATGCATGAGAATAGAGAGAGAATCGAAACATATCATGCGTCAGGGACTCCACAACTAGGGTTAAGGAAATCACCACACTATAGCCTAGATAATAGCTAAAAAGTTCCTAAGCCAAGTTTTTCGAAAACGATGGGGGTTGAGATGATGTGGAGAAGAACACTCGGTGCAAATTCTCGCCTTCCCCTTATTCTCGGCAAGCAGGAAAAGATATTCACACGGGAATTTTTTTTTGGGTTATGGGTATTTGTATATTTTTTTGGATTTTTGGATATACAATTTTTTTTCTTTCTTTTCTTTTCTCTTCTTTTTGGGATTTTCTTTTCTTTTCTCCTTTTTTTTGGATTTTTGGGTTTTTGGCTATACACATGTGTACTCTCCCAAGTGGGAGAACGGTACACGACGAGGGAATTTGCACCAAGTAAAACAAAAAAAGAAATCGGAATCTAAACACTTGGGCAAAGGAAACTATTCTCGCTAGCTAGAGCATGGGCTAAATGGGTTATCCTAGTCCTTAATTGTGGAATCCCGACACATGCGAAATGAAGTATACGATATATATATAGCATGCAGAAGTAGACAGGAGAAATAAATACCGCATATTCAAATCGAAGCATGATAATCTAGGGGTCATTCTTGGACAGGTATATAAAGTAAAACCATAAAGTAGAAGTACACCACACAGCTAGGCACGACGCACGACTCACAAAAAGCTAAGTGGACCCACGATGCATGAAATGCAAAAGGACTCGATATCCTAAGGCTAGTGAGTGTGATTATCGATGCCATGCTAGGTGTGTTTGATTTTGTGGCAATTCATCATAGGGTTCATCTCTAGGAGAAAGAGATCAAAAGAAGAAAAGAAAAAAAAGAAAAAGATGGAGAAAACGACTCAAATAACGAAGAAAAAGAAACAAATGACGCATGAAGTGCGACTCCCCCAAGCTGAAACTTGCATTGCCCACAATGCAATAGAATTAAATACGGGAGGGCAATGAATAAGGGGGGAATACGCACAGACACAAAAACACACGAAAGAAAAGAAAATCAAACAAACGAAAATGAAAATAAGAAATAAAGATAAGAAGCACGCCACACGACATAAAAATAGAAAATAAAAATAAAAATAAAAATAAAAATAAAAGAAAGAAATAAAAAAAATCAAACGACACGACAAATAAAACAAGCACACACACAAAGAAAACAAAACACGACAGCACACAGAAAAAAGTTGACTCCCCTAAGCTAGACATGACAGTGCTAGCAAAATGATATGATCGTGAAAATGCAGAGATATGCAAGGGGGATGTCAATAAATAAAAAGGAAATCAAAAAGCAGGAGAAGGGGAATCCTCGCCCTCCTCGGAAGAGGGAGTGGATGGGTGGTCGGGGGAGGTTGGGGGTGTGCGGAGAAGCGGAGAAAGAGGTGGAGGAATATGTGCAGTTGTGGTGTGAATGATGGGTGGAGTGTCGATGGTGGTGGGTGGTAGTGGAAGTACGGCGATCAAGGCGGTGGTAGAAGGGATAGAAATGGGGGGAGAAGACGTGATGGTGATGGTAGTGGGTGGCGGTGGAAGAGATATGGAGCGCACCTGCAATTTCTTGCGGCGCACATATCCAGTGACGGTGGAGGAGGGAGGTGGTGGTGGACGGGCGACAGAAGTGGTTGTGAGAGGAGAAGTGGATACGGGGATGAGAATAGATGTGGGAAGGGGGGATGATCGCCTAGGAGGGGGTGAAGGAGGTAGGGATAGGTGGGATGGTGGGGGAGAAGAGTGTGATGGGGGAGGTGACGATCGTCGAGGTGGTGAAGGTGGTGGTGAGGGGTGTGGTGTGGGTGGTGGTGGTCCGTGGATGTGGGTGAGAAGACGAAGGATGGCGGCCACGTTCCTCTCAAGTGCGAGGAAACGTGGGTGAGTGAGAAAGGAGGACGGAGATGGGTCTGAGGGGACAGAGGACGTGGCAAGATCGTGGAGAGCAGCGACCTCCCTCTCGAGAGCAAGACGGGCAAAGACCTGGCGGCGACCAAAGAAAGTGGACTGACATGAAGCGGAAGTGGTACCGGCAAGTGATGTGGAAGTAGTGCTGGTGACAGTGGTCATGCCGGCGCTGGACACAAGGCCAGAGATGGCCGCAAAAAGATGCTCAGAAGTGATGGGGCCAGGAGCACGGGTGATATGACTTGGGCCAGCCCCGATATCTCCCCGAGACACAGGGATATCCTGCTCGCCTAAGTGGGCGGCAGGGGAAGGTGGTCTGCGTGCGTCCGGGGGAAGGAAAGGAAGGTGCAACCCAGCTAGAAACTCGAGATCGGGCAGAAAAGTCCAATCCGCCACGATAGCAACAGTCATGCGAGCGGGGTTGGGGAGAATGGTGTAGGGGCGAGGGGGGTAGCCGTAATTGAATTCGAAACGACCATTGGGGCGGAGCTTAATCATATGAATGTGCCGCAGGACGTCAAGATCTAGACATGAGGTCCTGCGACGATGGGAAGACCACGGGGGATATGGATATTAAACTGGGGGTAAGAAACAATAATAGTGATAATGCCCCCACAGCAGATCTTGCCCTTCCCGGCCCTGCTAATCTCAAGAAGCTTGTAAACAAGCCAATCGCCTGCATGTACAGGGACAGTAGGGGCTCTAAAGCTAATCCCATCATCGTCACGAACGAAAGAGAAAGTCATGGCCCAGAGAATAAAAAGATCAGGGATAGTCACGGTGCCTGACTCGTCCCTGGGGAAAAATGCAGAGGATATGATCCTATGGGCCAGACGAAATATGGGATGGATGATGGAGGAGGCCTTGGCCTTACCTCGAGGATAGCTGGGGAGTATGGTGAGGCGGAACCAAAAGTTATCGACGTCAAATTCTGGGGGGTATCTGTAGTGTCGGATAGCGTCATTCCCTAGAATAGGGAAACCAAATATACCATTGATCGTATCTAGGTTGGTGCGGATGGTTTTGTTACGCACCCGAAAAATGACAGTCGACCCCGACTCACAAACGAGTGAGGAAAGAAATTCTAGGGTGAGTGATGGGTAGGATACCGCAGAGGCATTTAGGAAGGCCAACCAACCTAAGTTAGCAAAAAGAGTCTCGACCTCGGTGAAGACACCGAGGTCGATAAGCGATTGGGCGTGGGCGAACTGGGTCGAAAGATGCCCCCGAGCATCAAGTCTATGATAATGTCTTTGTGCTCTTGTTTCCTAAATAGGTACCCATGCGGGCCCAACATGGGCTCCACAGGGGGGATAATAGGTGGGGGAGGGGCTAGTGTCAGTTCACGTGTGTGTGGAGGAGGACGTGTTTGTTTCCGTCTCTTTCGAGACGGTTCCTCCTCCCGCATGATACCCTTCCCCTTATCTCTATCCCGGGCCATGTGTGCGTGTGAGTGATGCAAATGAGTGTAAAATACTATCGAAGTGCACACACACGAACAATCAAGCAAATTAAATATCTCGGGTAAAAATTGAAATTTGAGAAGTGAAACGAAGTTACCCAGCAGAGATTCGAGTTCTTCGCTTGTAGTTGACCCAATGCCGTGCAATGGGAGAAGTGTGGAGCCGCGGCACTCTTCTTCAGCAAAAATTAGAAAGTGGGGGTGGATATTGCGGATTAGGGCTAGAAAATTGCGAAATAGGAGAGGGAGAGAGGGAAAGAGATGGAGAGATGGAAGGGGGAGGTGGATAGAGAGGCTAATGGAGGAGTAGAGGACGTGGGAGAGAAGTTTTTGGCCGTTTGGAGAGGGTGGGAGGCGAAACGACGGTGAGAAAATGCGATCGGGCGAGGGTTTGTGAACGGGTGGGTCGGGGGTATTTATAGGGTTTAAGTCGAACCGGTCGGGTGAGTTGTCACCCGATCGGTTGACTTAGTGGTCGAATATTTTGGCTGAAGAGTTGCTATAGGTGACCCGGTCGGTTGACATGTCAACCGATCAGTTGACCGCTCCACACATTTTTTCGAGAGTTTAGAGTTTCTCACCCGGTCCCTCAACCGGTCTTGCTTCTTGTCACCCGATCGGTTGACAAATTTTGAAATTTTCCCGAGAGTTTACCCCAGGTCACCCGGTCTGCCAACCGGTCTCTTCTTTCCTCACCCGGTCGGTTCATTTAGTGGCAGACACGGCATCTAACTGATACATCCCAACCGATCGGTTGAGTTATCAACCGATCGGTTGGGGCCTTGTTTTCTGCAAAAACCTACAAATCGCCTAAGTTCCACCACGGAAGTTCTTGCGGCTGGATTTATTTATAAAAATAGATAAAATAAAATTAAAATATAATCCTAAAAATTGAAACAAAATTTTAGAGCATGGGTTGGCTCCCATGAAGTGCCTTTGTTTAACGTCGTTGGCTCGACGCCCGTTGATGATGTTCAAGGTGGCCGATACGGGTGATGCCCAGAGTTTGGCATCGTTTCAGCTTCTCCATTTGTTGCAGTCGGTGGCGACAAGAGAATTTGCTCGACCACTCTCCCTTTGTCGACGGGGTCCGGGGGCTTCTCCCTCAAATTGGCGTCTACCGCTATCTTTTTCAGGATCCGGACCTCATCACCGGTGAGGTCCATGGGCTCTTTCCCCTTTCTCCTCATAGGAGGAGCCTTAGGGAATCCCGGAGGGATCACATATTGCACGACCGCCTCATCAGCAACTTCTTTCTTTGGGGAGCCAACTTGCCCTCCAAGGTCTCCCAAGTGGTCGGGGGGATTTCTTGAGAGAATTTCCCAAGAGCTTGCCTCCACAGTTCTCTCTTCTTCCAGCTCCAGCGCATTGATACTAGGTTCATCCGGAGGATAGGGATGCTTCATCGACAACCCTAAATCGAATTCGACTTTTTCTTGGCCGACATTGAGGGAAAGCTTCCCATTCTTCACGTCTATCAAAACTCCGGCGGTTGCCATAAAGGGCCGTCCAAGGATAATAGGGGTATGCTTGTCTTCCGGCATGTCCATCACTACAAAATCAACCGGTACTTGTACTCCTCTCACATCAACGGGTAGGTCGTCTATTACTCCCACCGGGTACTTGACCGAACGGTCAGCAAGTTGTAATGTCATGCCGGTGGGCTCCAAGTCTCCCATCCCTATTCTCTTGTACAGCGATAGGGGCATTAAGCTGACGCTCGCTCCTAGATCGAAGAGCGCCCTCTGAATTCGCACTTCCCCAATAAAGCAAGGGATGGAGAAACTTCCTGGGTCTTTGAGCTTGGGCGGATTTGCGCGCTGAATGAGGACGTTGCACTCCGCCGGTAACACGACCTTCTCCTTTCTGGATCCCCGTGTCACTAAGTCCTTTAGAAATTTGGCATATGCGGAAATTGTCTCGATGGGCTCGAGGAAGGGGATTTGTAAGCTCAGATCTTTCACCATGGCAAAGAATTTGCCATACTTCTCATCAATCTTGGCTTGGGCAAGCCGTTGTAGGAAAGGTACGACTGGCTTGAATACTCTGAGGTTTCCTTCCTCATCCTTCTTCTTCTCCTCTCTATGAACTCCCTCCGGAGTAGTTGGCTTGGGCGACGAAGCACCGTCGTCATTTAATTTCTCAATTGGTCGTTCCACGACCAACGGTGCTTCCAGTCCCTTGGGGGGCACTCTCATGGGTATTTGCGTTCCGCTCCTCAAGACGATGGTGGACACGTTCTCATGCTCATGCGTGAGCGCCAAGGTCCGATTTACCCCCCTCTGGTTCACTTCAGGCTATGGCTGTAATAGATTCTGCGGTCTCTGAAGGTTCGCCACTTGTAACCCCAGCTGGGTCACCTGATCAGTGAGCACTCTCTGTCCCATCTCCAGCTTCAGATTTATCTTCTCCTGGTTGGTGATGTATTGAGTCAAGAGGGACTCAACCAGAGAGATGGCCCTCTGCTGGCCGTATTGCTGCTGGGTGGGCTGCTGATTCCTAGGAGCATACTGCTGATACTGTTGTGGAGGTTATTGCTGCTGAAATTACTGCTGCTGGGGCCTAGCCAGCTGATATATCTGTTGTTGTTGCTGCTGAGTCGGCTGCTGATATGGTGCCCGGTAACTAAGGTTCGGATGATTCCGGTTGTTTGGAGAGTAGCCCGGGTTGGAGTTGGTTCATGGTGGAAAAGGCGCATTCCCTGTAGGATTGTAAAATAATGCGCTCACCTGATCCAATGGTGGTGAGATTTCACCACCGTCGAACTCTCCAAAAACTTCGGATTCCACCGCAGCAATCTGTTGTGAACCGGCGCCACCGGCGCCTACCATCAATGCGGAGATCTGGGTCGACAGTAAGTCAAACTTGCTTAACAATTTGTCGACGTCCTCGACCCTATGGATGCCCCCAGATCTAGGTGTGGCTCTCTCGTCACACCACCGCTCATTGTTGGATGCCATATTTTCAAGAATCTGACCGGCATCTTCTTCGCTTCTCGACATAAAGGACCCTCCAACCGCGGCGTCCATGGAAGATTTTAAATCGTCCCTCAACCCATTATAGAACAGATTTATGATCTACCACTTGGGGAGCTCATGGTGGGGACATCTTCGCTACATCTCCTTGTATCTCGTCCAAGCTTCATGCAAGGACTCGTGGCTGGCCTGAGAAAAGGAGGAGATCTCACTCCTCAGCTTCATGGTCTTCTCCGAAGGAAAGAACTTCGTCAGGAAATCATTCGAGAGCTTCTCCCAGGTGTTGAATGTATTATGGTCCTTCCTCCTAAGCCACAGCTTGGCTTTATCTCGCAGAGAGAAGGGGAACAGCTTCAGTCGGATCGCCTCAGTTGTGACACCGTTTATCCGGAAGGTGTCACATTTCTCCAAGAAGGAGTCCAAGTGTTCAATCGGGCTCTCCATGGGTGCACCCAAAAATTGATCCTGCTGGATCCACGTCACCAAGGATGGCTTAAGCTCGAAGCTTTGGGCCGTAATAGCTGGAGGACGGATGGCAGAGGTGGACTCGATAGATGGCATCGAGTACTCCAGCATGGACTTGTGAGGCGAGGTGTTCTCCCCCATGGCTTCAGGATCCTCTCTTCTACGCTTCTCGGCGGCCAAACGCCTTAGGGTGGCGTTTATCTCTGGATCAACGGGGATCAAGTCGTCGAGACTTTTTGAACTGCTGCGCATGAAAAACAACAAACACCCGTGAAGCGAAAAGTGGGAAAGAAACAGATAAGATAAAAAATAAAAATAAAAATAAGAAAATAAAAGGGAAAAAGAAGAATGCGAAAATTATCACGAGGTAGGGATGAGAGCTAGACACTATGGTTCATGAAATCCAAAAATAACAAGCACGTTGCCTCCCCGGCAACGGCGCCATAAAGCTTGACGTCCCCCGCTTATGCGTGCTATATGTGTGCAATAATACGATTGGGGGCATGAGATTTAAATATTTGTAACCGCAAGCGCACGGTGTTGTAGTGTTTCTTGGGGGCCGAACTCAGGGAGGCGTGGATGTGCTTGTGTCAAAGAGGATCAAATTCACCCCATGTGCGAGCTAGCCCGGATCGAATGATGGGTTGTCACGGTAAATGGAAAGCAAGGTATAAACAATATAAAGGAAAAACCCGGGACTTTGGTTTCCACCCTATCGAGTGACTCTCGCCGATACGGCCTACGGATAGGATAGCGATCGGAATTAGGGTCTAATGGTGAGACGTTGCCTCTAAGAGTGGTACCAGCGTCCCATGGGCCTGATATTCCGGTTGGTGCCCAGGATGATACGCCGGACTTCCCGGGTTCGATCAGTGGGCACTCCCGTGTCCATTAACACTGATCGACTCCGGGAGCACTAAGCTCGCAACGATAACTCCCAACGTCTCATCATGCCGCTCCCGTGCGCTAGGATTCGGCATCTACGCTAAGGGCGTGAGCTATGGCTAGGGAGTCAAGCGCCAAGTTTATTCCCCCTTGGCCCAACGGTCAAAGGCGGTCTTTTTCCTGTCGATGATAATAAAACACCCCACGTAACCGTTAGATTCCTAATCCCTATCGATTTCCTAGACCTATGGACGCATCGGGAAGAGCCCACGAAGGGGTTTCCGCCAAAATCCCAGATTTGGGAACTACTCACACATATTTAGTAAAAAGCGATCTAAACAGAAATCGATCGTAAAAATCATGATCAGACAATAGAAATGCAATGGTAGTAAAGCAATTAAGATAATACTAAAGTTTGACAAAGATCTGAAAACTTACAAAAACTGGGAAATTACAGCCGTCACAAAATAAAGAAAACAGTAAAAAATAACCAGCTCTCGTTTCTGGGAAACCTAGGGTTCTATATATAGAAATTGATATCACCCGATCGGTTGACAAGTCAACCGATCGGGTGATCTGCTTCAAACTTTGGCAGTGAGATGCAGGACTTCACCCGGTCAGGATGAACCGGTCGATTGAAGCATGGATGTGACCGGTTGGATCTTGGTGCCATCGGGTGAGGAGTCCGGTTGGATCTTCGTGTCTTGGCTTTGGAGGTTCAGCTACAGATGAACCGATCGGGGGAAAGTCACGCGATCGGTTGGCAATCAGCTTCAAATTCCAGAGAGCTTTGGGCTTTTGAATCGGCCTACGAACCGACCGGGTGACTTCTTGTGAGCTCCAAGCTGCATCCGGGTGGTGCACGTGTGCATCACCCGATCGGTTGAAGATGACCAACCGATCGGGTGAGGGGATGAAAGATGGTATCATCGTCGTTTGACCCCCCCTGGATCACGCGTGCCTCCTCCCGTTGCTCCGGGGACTTACGATATCGTCGTTTTATGCCCCCTATGCCAGTAAACTCCTGCAAAATACGAAAAATACGGAAAATACGGAAAAGTGAAAGAAAACAAGAAAATACGAGAAAACGAATATAAGACGGCAGTAAAATACGGAAAAACACAGAAGAAAACGTGCGCAAATATATGAAATATAAACGCACGTCAGTAATGTCAACGAAGCGAGCATAGTACTCCTTCATCTTCTCACCCTGTTGCATATGAAATAATTCGTAATCTTTATTAACAACGGTGAGTTTGGAGTCTCTTACCCTACTCGTTCCTTCATGCAAGATGAGTAGTGAGTTCCAAATTTGATATGCACTCTTACATGTGCATATCTTGTTGAAGTCTTCGGGCTCCAAAGCGCATTGCAAGGCGTCATTGCCTTGGCATTGGTTACCTCCGCGGCGACCTCCGCGATAGTCCACTTCGTGAAATCTTCTTCTGCGGGCTCGACATACTCCGTCAACGTAGCTCTCCATAGTGAAGTGCTCCGGAGGAACGTTTCCATCCGGCATTTCTAGTACCCATAATTGGTATCGTTGAAGAAGGGAGGCCTAGTTGAGGAGTGTCCTTCCATCACCGAAGAAGCTCCTTCACGGTTCCTGAAGGTGCTATAGTCTGAAGGTGGACGAACGGTCTTGTTGTCGTTGGTAGACATAGCTATGAACTTGGCTTTGGTACCAAATGTAATGCCCTGATAGCTACTGCACAAGTACTAGAGGGGGGTGAATAGTACTTTAAAATAATCAAGAGGATAATTCCTAATTATCTTGCAAACTCAACCAACAATGCGGAAATGAAAATAGACAACAAAGAAACGACCAACGCAAACAAACGATTTAACGGGTTCGGATCCACCCAAGTCTCCCCGACTTGTTCCCGGTGATCCTACGTCCCAAACACCCGGATCCCCTCTGGATACTTGAGTTAGAAACTTCTAACTCAAATTTGCACAATGAAATTCTTGTAGAAAACCTCTACAAGATCAAATCATACACAAATGAAAATGTGACTCCCACAAACCGGGATCACACACAACCCTCACACCCGAGAGTAAAACTTGCAATATCAAAGTAAATGAAATAAGAAATGCTTACCAACAAAATCATATGCCTTGAGTAAACTTACGATTTTAGGGCAAGGAGGATTTTGGAGGAGAAGAAGTCACCAAACCCTAGCTCCAAGAAGATGAACAGCAATAGAAGCCTAGGGTGGAGTTGGTGACCTTGAATCAAGCTCTTGGCTTGAATGGCTCACAATCAATGAATCTCTCTTGAGGAATAAGAGTGAGGGAGAGATTCTTGTGAGAAATGAAAGCTTGGAAAATGAGAATAAATGCTTCTCTTTGATTCTCTAAAATGTAATAAATATCAGCCTTGAATGCTATGAAGAAGCATCTCAAGATTATATAGGATAGATAAGAGAGAGAGAGAAAATTCGTGCATTTAATGCTCCAACGGATATATTTCTGAAGCAGTCTAATCGGTCAAAGAAGGATCACTGACCGACTAGATTCACAACTAGTCGGTCGGTGATTCAACATGGACCAACTAAATAGTTCACAGCCAATATAGAAAGTTTAAGGAATATAGAACTAGTCGGTCTAAGAAGACTTGCCAACCGACTAGTTTAACAACTAGTCGGTCGGTGAGTGTTCTTTGACCGACTAAGAGTTGAAAAACAATAGGCTGAATTCAAGGAGAACTAGTCTGTTTATGAACAAATTCCAACCGACTAGTTTCACAACTAGTCGGTCGATAGTTGTTCTTTGACCGACTAACTGTAAACAGTAGCTCAGGCTGTGAAATGAACGACATAACTAGTCGGTCTAAGAAGGATTCCTAACCGACTAGTTTGACAACTAGTAGGTCGGTGAACCTTCTTGGACCGACTAACTGTAAACAGTGAATGAGCTGAATTTGAGTAGGATATCTAGTCGGTTCAAGAAGGATTGCCGACCGACTAGATTGCCATCTAGTCAGTTGGTTCTTCTTCTTTAACCAACTAAGATGCACTAGAAGCCGCGAAATGAAGCGTGAAGCTTCGGGAAAGTTTCTATGTGCTTCTAAGATAATCCTAGCTCTAAGATATGAGCATTCTGAAGATAATCATGTAAGACCTACTCAAGGCTTAACATTCTAAGAAAAGAAGCTAGAAGACTATAAATAAAACTTGACGAACCGTCTTCAAAAGCTTCAATCCGAATCTCTTGACTTCAATAATGCTCCTAGAGCTTCAACGAAGCTTCAGGCACACGATCACGTGCTTTGAGAAGTCTTAAGACGTCGCTTTTGATGTTCATAGAATTTTGGCGACGATCTTTATGTTTGTTCATCATCAAAACCAAATCCGGGGAATCAATACTCAACATGGACGCCCCAAAATAATATGAGAACTCCCCTTCTCCGGCATGTCCATAATCACGAAGTCTACCGGCATGCATAGTCCTCCCGGTATTTGTAGGATGATGTCGTGTGTAATACCGATCGGGTAGGTAATTGATTGATCCACTAATTGGATGCTCATGTCGGTAGGCTTGAGTTTCGTTCCTGTACTTAACCTCTTAAAAATAGAGAGCAGCATCAAACTAATGCTCGCCCCCAAATCGATCAAAGCTCTGTCAGTTGGGGTGCCGCCTATGGAGCATGGTACCGTGAAGCTTTCGGGATCTGGCAACTTCTTAGGTAAGGAATTCTTGATGATGGAGGTGAAACTATCCGCTAGCTTCACCGATTCTTACTTGCGCTTCCCCGCTATTAGATATTTCAAGAATTTAGCATAAGTGGGGATCTCTGCATCCAAGAAGGGGATATTCAAGTGGATTCCCTTGAGGAGCTCTATGAAATTAACATACTTTTTCTCTAGCTTGGCCATGGCTAACCTCTGAGGATAGGGAGGTGGAGGTCGGATTCCCTCGTCCTTGGCGGCATCCTTTGGAATAGACTTTTCAAAAATAATACCATCCGCCGGTGCCGTGGTGATAGGAATAGACGATATGTGAGGTAAAGCTTCCTTCTCTCCAATGGCATGTGGCTCCTTTGTAGCTTTCTCCTCATTCTCAGCCACAATAGGCTCTGAAATAGGAATCTCCTCCTCTTGAGTAGGAATAGATGATCGTTGGCCCACATTCTTAGAAACCGGCACCATCACAGTGTCGGTACTCTTTCCTCCTCTAGTAATGACCGCTACCACCGTGTTGGTGATGCACCCGGAACCTACACCTAAATTCCACATGGCGGTGTCACGGTCGCCAGGCGTAGTACGGCCTCTAGGTGTCTATCCCGGGCTCTATCTGCAAGCGGACAGTGTCAAATTACAGTATAAAGGATGTTGGATCCCACAGGGATGGTGACAGTGTATTTGAATTCTCAGATTATTTCTATATTTCGAAGTGAGATAGCTATCGGGTTGAGAGAATTGGTTGTGGTATTATTGTTGATTCAATAATAAAGGGAATTAGGGTATTAGGGATCACCGCTAGGACCGTCGGGGGTCGATGTTGGAATATGATCTTTACGTTGTATTGGGGTTAAGGGATTAATCTCTCAATTCGTACCACTCTCGTGGATTAGAATTTCGAGGTATTTCGATGGCTCTAGTTGACGCAATGGCGGTAGCCGTCAACGTATCGATATAGTTCGTCGGTGAATCCCCTCAAGGCACGAGCCGGGCCTGGTCACGAGCCTTGGTTGGATCCACCGATTTCCCTATTCGAATCCTAAGGATACCCCTTAAGCACATCAATTCCACAGACCGTTGGCATGATCTTAGTACGGGTTATCTTAGGGATTTGGTAGGATCGACCGAAATACTCCCATTTTATTCCCAATTCAACCTAGAGATCCAAATCTACATCTCCACCTACGGTCTTAGGGCTAACCCATCAACCCTAGAAGAGACTACTCACTCATGGCGATATTGACGAATCAAAATACAATTTTTAGGGGAGAAAACATCATAGAAAATTGATAGAATGAAGATTGAGAAACTTACAACGAGCAATAGATCTAAGGAAAAACCAAGATTCCAAAACGTAATAGTAGCAATAGAACTCCCAAAAATTATCCAATAATCTTCAAGAATTTAATCAAGATCTAACAAGTATTTTCTCTCTAATCTCCTCTAAAAATTAATTCAAAAGCTACAAAATGAATCGACTTCCCGAAACGATATCGCAGATCCACTCTTCACTCACTCAAGCGCGCAACAGACGGCTCAAAACTTTCCAAAAATGTCCTTCAGCATCGTCGACCGAGTCAGTGACTTGGTCGAGCAGTAGGTTGCTCGGGCGGCTGCTTGGGCTGAGTAGATGTACTGCTCGACCGAGCACGACAATAAATCGTGATCCTCCAAAATATGTCGCTCTGCCTGCTCGGCCCGAGTCATCTCTGCTCGGTCGAGCAGACAGCTGACTCGGTCTCCAAAGCTGCTCAGGCCGTGTAGGAGGCTGCTTAAGCTTCGAAAGATTGGCACTGCTTGACCGAGCACCATGGGTGCTCGGTTCGAGCAGGCTGCGTATCTGCTCTTTTCCTTCATTTTGTATCTGCTCGACCGAGCGGCTGCTCTGCTCAGTCGAGTCGCTTGGGAAACTCTTTGCTGAAGCTTCTGAAGCTTCTCCTCTCCTCTTGCTCTCTCCTCCACTCCTCTCATGGCTCCCAAAACTCGGCAAACTCCTGTAGAGCTTCGACAATGAGCTCACGGGCGTGTCAGATGTGTCCATACCCAAATCGGGTCCCAAATCACTCAAAAATCCCTGAAAATTCATAAAATACTACGAAACTCGAATATAACGTTAGAAGTGCGATGTCGTAGGAAAATAAGGGATTTGAATGTGAAAATGGCATGAAATGCGATGTCATGATGCTATGAAAAAGATGTAAAATATGGACACATCAAAATCCCCCAAGCTTACCTCTTACTCGTCCTCGAGGAAGACGAATACTAGGTACGCCGGGAGAAAAACAAAAAGAAATAAAAATAAGAATCAAAGAGAATGAAAATGGTTGGAGGGTGCTAAGGTTGTTCAATCAGATCTCGAGCCCGAGCAGTAAATCACGATGCTCCGAATAGTAAAAATACATGCTAATGGTACTTTCAAGTTTTACAGATCATATGTCCAGCATGCAATATAGACAACCGATAGGGATCTACTAAAATAATGTCATCAACTCATATCAATCTCATGCAGTCCATAGAGTCTAGTATAAAAGGAGTTGGCAATGCACTTTTCAATCACAGATACACATGGAGCATATAGAAATCACGCAGCATGCAGTATAGAATGGAAAGAATCATGCTATTCAATTATTCATTTCGAGTCACGAAAAATCTCCAAAAACTAAAGTGTTTCGTAAAGTTTAAGTACTATCAAATATCTCCGTTATGCACCGTCTCCACTCTAATGTCATACTCACTCATATGATCTGTTGGTTCATCCCCCCCCCCAAAGCTTAGCTTGAGGCATCGCATCTAGGAATATGATATTGAATTTTTTGTCTTTTTCCCAGTATATGTGATAGCTTCTAAAGAAAGGATACAAAACGATTTTATTCCTTTATTTTATTTCTTTCTTTTCTTTTTCACACACACACACACACACACACACACATATATATTCTTTTTTTTCATTTCATTTCATTTAGAAGTTATACTTTTTTTTCTTTTTCGGATTTTTGGGAAGTAAGATGGGGTAAGGGTAGCTGTAGGGGCGAAACCAACTGATATGTAGAGAACTATAAAGATATGTGGAGAAGTAAAATAATGAATCTCTCGGTTCACTCGTAAGAGGTGCACAACGGTTTAATAAGATAATACTCTAACTAAACTCATACTAGCATGGATATTTTCATTCATCTAGATGAACACTGAAAAAGCATGTAGTAATAAGCACAATGACATCAAGCATGCAACAGAAGTGAATAAGATATAAAGCAGATGCTCCAAGTGTTCTAGTGATGCGTGAACCTAGGTGCATTACCCAACATAGTGCATACTAGATACTATTTCATGCATTTGATTTGCAATTCATTTCAGGCATTAAATCAGCTAGATCGGCAGACGAATATGCACGCATATAGAAAGTAAAAATGAAACTACCCTAATAGCATGTCATCAGATAGTAAGCATCACGAGTAACTACTAAGGGCTATGAGAAGTATCATGATGCAGAACATCCTTAGCATAAAAAGAAAAAGGGCAGAGAAAATAACAAAATGAAAAGTGGGATGCATGCATGACAAAAAGCAGAAAACATGATGCAGAATGAGAAAAAGGATAAAGAAGTGAAAAAAGGGTGGAAAAGTAAACTAAAAACTTAAAAAGGGAGGAGAATATAAAATAAAAATGAAAAATAAAACGGTAGCGCTCATCCCCCAAGCTAAACCCAGCAGTGTCATCACTGCTGAGAAAACGCTAGTAGGCGGGAGATGATGCTAAATAGGATGGGTGGGTGGGGGAATATAAAATAAAAACTGTGCAAAAAGAAGTAAAAACATGATATGATGCAATGATGACGGAAAATGATGCATGTATGGGTCCTCCCCCAAGCTATCTAAGATCAGGGCCCCGAACAGACAGATGGGCACAATAAAATATGAGGGAGGCAAAGATGGGTAGGGACAACATCAAGAAGAGGCACTACCCTCTAAGGGTGGTGATGGGTCCCTCTGCTGTGGACCAGGTAATGTGGGAGGATCTGGCTGGGGCTCAACAGGTGGGTCAGTGGGAAGATCAGTGGTGGTGGTGTAAGGCACAGCTGAAAATAGCACTATGGCAGAAGTGGGATCTACTGTGACGACCGACACAGATGTGGAAGAAGTAGGCTCTGCAGAAGCCTGTGAATGTGGAGCACTGAGTGGTGCGAGGGTAGTCACAGTGGCTGGATGGGGTGGTGGGGCGTGTGCTAGAATCACGGGTGATGGGCCACGTGTCCGAAGTAAGTTAATAATGGAGGCCAGGTCTGCCTCGACTCTCTCATGATGTGTCGTCGTGGAGCATACGACGGCGTCAAAATCTCGCCGAAGGCGAGAAGTCGACTCCTCCAATGCTGTCAGACGACCGCCTGTGGAACGGGAGTCGAGAGGAGGGCGAGAAACGTGGTCGTGAGACACCACTCTCGTAAAGCGGTCCCGTGTAGATGATACACAGTGCCTGGGTTGGAAAGTCAGAGAGGGGGTACTCGACGGGATCTCAACAGAGGCCAGAGCAGTCATCGACACAGAAGTGTAGACAGACGTCGAGACGCTCTCGGTAAGGATAGCTGAAGCAGGTGACGAAGGAACATGGGAGGCTAAGGAAATGGGCAGTGAGGCTATAAGGTCCCGAAGAGGTGGAAGAGTGGGGGCTGGGTCGTGCTCAAAAAAGTCTAAATCTGTAAGATCGGGAGCAGACAGAATATCGGTGCCCTCTGGCATGGGTATAGAAGAAACAGAGGAAGGGGCAACGGGGCAGGAGGTGGTGATAGTCCCCGATGACCCGACTGAGGTGGAGGTGGAAGAGGCAGATGTAGAAGAAGTAGTGTCTCCTAAGCGAGGTGGATATAGACGCGGAGCAGGAAGGGCTGCAACAATGGCTGCTATGTCATGCTCCTCGTACTTGAGGGAATGGGGCACCCGGTCATCGGCATCGGCATCGGCATCGGCCTCGATGGGAGCTCCTGATGGCTCGAGTACGTGGAGCGCAGGAAGAGGCTGTACCCTGTCAATCATCCAGCTCAGCTAGACTGGTGCTATATGGGTAAGGTGAGGGGCGGGAAGTACCATGTGAGGTGTATGGTGGGTACCAACAAGACATGTCTAGTGACGAGCTCCATAGGGCCTGATGATATGCATGTGCTCGAGCACACCTAGAGTCAAGCGTGTGGGGCCTGGAGGGGTCACTAGATCATCGCGAAGATCAATACCAAGCATGCGTGCAAAAATCATGAAAAATCCTCCACAACAGATATTGGTCGCGTGGTGTGCACGGCCGGTCTGAATCAGGCGATGACACAGCCAGCGGGCTGCGTCAGAAAGTACGAAGGGGGCGGAGGGAGCCGTCTGGATGGAAGCGCATCGGTCGGGTCACTCCTATCAGATGGGAAAGCTCGGGTAGGGAAATGGTCCCGACCTCTGGCCTGCAAAAGATGGCCATGGCGAGGTGACGCTGCGCGTAATGAAGGCAGGGATGCACGATGCATGATGCCTTCGCCCGGCTCAGGCGGTAGTGGTCCAGACCTGAAATACGATGCCAGAAAGCCGGAGCATCGAAAGGGCCAAAGTCGTAGTCCGGGGAGAAGGCGGCTCGGTGGTCGGGAATGGCAGGGAAATGGAAGTGTGTGCGGATCATCTCGTATGTGATCGTGAAATCATGATCTATAAGACGGAAAGTGATTCCATTGACTGCAGGGTTGCAGGCGATGGAGCTCAAGGCCTCCAAGGTGAGGGCGGCCTCTTCCCACGGATGGGAGGTACAGCGGCTCCTCGAGTGCGAACCATCATGGAGATGGCAAGGTGATGTGCCGGTATAAAAATAAATTAAATAGAGGAAAGAGTGTATCGACTGAGCGAGCGCAACGAAAATCTCCCCCAAGCTAATCCCGGTAGTGGCCTCTGACGTAGGCAAGTCGTACCCGAAATAGAAACAATAAAAACGTTAGAATAAGAGATTAAAATAGGAACACTGCTGAATTTGGGGTGCTCGAACGAGCAGTTGTATTGCTCGGTCCGAGCTGTGCTGCTCGTTTTGGGAAATTCTGACCGAGCGCATTTGTTGCTTGGTCAGTTGCGGGTTTTATCAAGAAGGGGCTAGCTGCTTGCTCGAGCACCGTGAGTGCTCGATCGAGCAGTGGGAGCAGTCTTAGGGCAGCAGTGACCGGGCGATTGGGGGGGTTTGTGCGACGCGATGAGAGAGGGGGGAAAGGCGGTGAAGGATGGGGGGAACGTCGGGGTGTGTGTGCGGCACCACCGGTGTGGGGGCGGCGCTGGCGGTGGCCGCCGTCTGTCGTGAAAAAAAAGGAAGGGAGAGAGAGAGAGAGAGAGAGAGAGAGAGAGAGAGAGAGAGAGAGAGAGATGGAGAGATAGAGAGAGGGGGCTAACTGGAGATGGAGTGGCCAGACGGGCGGCGCATGAGGCGGCGCGGGCGGAGGACGACGGCGACGATGAAGATCAAGTAGGGGGTGAGTGAGAGTTTGCTCGGGCAGTGAATTAGGGTAGCGTAGGGTAATAATGAGCTTAAGGAGAAAAATAAAAATGATTTGGGTTAAAAACCCTATTCGTTTGGAGTTGGGGCCCAGGAAATTAGGGTAAACCGACTCGATCGAGCAGCGAAGCTGCTTGGTTGAGTCGGACAGACATTTAAAAAGTTTAAAAGTACTCCCTTATCTGCTCGACCGAGCAAGATCTTCTCGGTCGAGTAGATCGTTACTCAGACCGAGCATGCTCTGCTCAGGCCGCATAGACAGAACATCATTTTCTCCAAATCTTCAAGAGCATGTTCTACTCGACCGAGCATGCGGCTGCTCGGTCGTGTCGCTGTCTACTCGGACCGAGCAGATGATGCTCGGGCTGTGTAGACAGAGTGATGTTTTCTCTCCTTCTCCTCGTGCTTGTTCTGCTCGACCGAGCAGTCAGGCTGCTCGACCGAGCAACCTGAATCTCCTTTTTAACTCCTTTTCTTTGATTTGCTCTTCAAAATTGTTGCTCTCCTCCAGCTTTCTTCCGTTTAAAACGTCGATTTGCATGCCCCTTCATGTTCAACCTATAAAAAGGAAGAATCGATCAAATTTTTATGGTTTTGTGTTTTTTAAAAGAAATAAACAACGTTTTTGTTTGATTTTATGAAATAAATAAAGTAGAGATAAGAAATTTAAAAAGAAAATCCAAGATCTAAGAGATTGGGTTGCCTCCCAATAAGCGCTCGTTTTGAGTCATGAGCTCGACTCCCTTTGGTTCATCAATAGTCGTTTGGTGTGCATGGAATTCACGTGTCGTTCTTGCCAATGACGCATTCTGGCGATATTTGGTATCCATCTACTTCAAGCTTCTCCCTTGCGTAGCCCATGGCCTCCGGTTCTTCATAATGTAGAGAACGATTCAAAAGCTCCGCATCCAACACTCTGATATAGGCGGTGATCACTTTGTGGTAGGTTGGGTTGCCGTCATTGTCAACTGCTGTTCTTATTGGGTCCTTCATGACCCCTTAGAAGAAAAATCTCCTACAGCTTCATCTTCCAGGAGCTCCAAGTAGCTAGCTCCTTCTTCATGAATGTGCTCCCTCATTGGCTTCTGCAGCCTGAATTCAGCTTCGATGTTGCCCACGTTCAATGAGAGAGTCCCTTATCGAACATCAATCAAGACTCCGGCCGTCGCCATGAAGGGGCGGCCAAGTATAAGCTGGGAGCTCCCTCCCTCGGGCATGTTCATAATGACGAAGTTAACGGGAACACACAACCCAGGGGGTATCTGGAGAATAATATCCCTGGCTATGCCCACCAGGTAAGTGATCGAATGGTCCGCAAGCTGTATGGACATATTCGTCGGCTCTAATTCGCTTCCGGTCTGCAATCTCTCAAATATAGAAAGCGGCATCAAACTGATGCTTGCCCCTAGATCGATCAAGGCTCGGCTGATGGGCATCCCTCCGATGGAGCATGGAACAGTGAAGCTTCCCGGGTCCGATAGCTTCTGGGGAAGATGATTCTTTATGACGGAGGTAGAGTCCTCCAAGAGTTTTATCTCTTCATGCTTCATCTTCCTCGTGATCAGGTCCTTCAAGAACTTGGCATAGATGGGGATCTCCGTGATAGCATCCATGAATGGAATGTTTAGTTGGATTCCCTTTAGCAACTCCATGAATTTGGAGTATCTCCATCTTGGTCAAGGCCAACCTCTGTGGATATGGCGGGGGAGGTCGGCTTACTTTGTTCCTTGCGGCATCATCAAGAGATGGCGTTGTTGTAGGTGTGATGGATGGTGGATCCGCCTTCTCCTCATTCTTTGTAGGCTCTTCAGTAGCCTCTTCTTTATCACTGTCAATAACAGCCTCTTCAGCAATGACTTTCTCCTTATTCATAACCGGGATCATAACGGGGTCAGTCGCCCGTCCTCCACGTGTGGTGACAGAAACCACCGCATTCGCTTGGGCCCTCAGATTTGGCTGTGGTTGCGAAGGCAACCTCCCTTGGTTCTTTAGAAGCTGGGACATCTGGCCCCTCAGTTCATCGAGCGATATATTTATGTTCTTGAACTGGGCGGAAGTGTCCTGGTTGAACCAGGCTTGACCACTCATAAAAGTTTCCAATGTGGCCTCCAGATTGGATCGAGGCTGATTTGGTGCATAGCCCTGCTGAGGTGGGCGATTGAACTGATAACCTGGCGGTCGATAAGACCCAGCTGGACTGAACCCACTCTGCTGCTAATTCTGTGGCTGCCCTTGTTGTTGCTGAGGAGGGGGTGGCGGTCTCTAAAATTGTGGAGGTTGCAGCCCTCCACTTGTGTTCTCATAAGAAAATTCCGGATGATTCCGAGCAGCCAGGTGTTACCATTGATTTCATCCCTCTCCTTGGACGTACTACACAGATTCAGATAAATCAGAACCATCATAATGTGCCTCACTAGGAATGTAACCCTGTTCTGTATAATCCTCTGCAGGATGATAAGCAGAGGTGCTGGTGGTCGTCGGGATGGAGTCCAAGCGCTGTTCAATTCTGGCCACCTGTTTACACAAGCTCTCGATGTGAGAATCCAGATGGCTGGCAGCTTTGACCTTGGGGGTCCGGGTCACGATGGTCTGTTCTTCACTCTACTGTTGATTATTAGCTGTCATGTGCTTCAGCAGGTCTATGGCTTCTTCAGGAGATTTGTCAAGCAAGGCACCTTGTGCAGCAGCATCAATTATCATTTTGGTACTGGACTGCAGCCTGTTATTAAAAACTCTGTACCAAGTCCCAAGGCTGGATCTCGTGATGAGGGCAATGATGTTGGAGGTCCTTGAATCTCTCCCATGCCTCATAAAGGGATTCTTGCGGGAGTTGTTTGTGTAGGAGAATTTATACCCATAAGGCATTTATCCATTAGTATACGTCTTGTTCATACCGTATATGGTACCTATTATTCTAAGTATAAATAGTTCGTATTAATATACTTAGATAATATCCATAGACTTATAGTTAGGTCCTTACATATCTAGATGAGATCTCGATTATGAGTTAGTAAGCGACCGAAGATAAACATAAGTCTTAAACGGTTCATGGTCATAGATGTGTCGAGAACTGGATATCGACACATCGGATAGACCATTGTGTCTTAATCTTACCTTAGGGTAATGATGATCTCATATTCATTCGACTTGGTGAAGTCGGAGACGAGACACAGGTGCTCATTAGAGAATGAGTTCACTGAACGACCAAATTAGAGTTATTACATGGTTGACTTTAACTGAACTGTCTTTAATAACTCAAGGGTGATGATAGGTTAGCTGGTCCTTAAGACCTGAAGTCATTTGTACAAACCTGTAAGTGAACAGTGTAGCTTAGACCTATGATCTAGCTTCGAGGCTAGGCCTGCTAAAAGATTGATCGCTCCGGGACGTAACCCAAAAGAACGGTTGTAGTTTTACCGCAAGTGCACGGTGTAGCAGCGAGCGGGTTATCGAACACAGGGAGGACGAATGACCGTGCTTGTTCCAATCAACCTGGCTATTTAAGAAGAGAGAAATTTGCCCTTGGCGATCCTGTCACAATCGTCAGACAAAGTACGAAAATGTCAAATCAAATAAAGAACGTCTAGGGAATGGGGAATTCCCGCTACTCACCGTATTTCGTAAAAGTGGTTCATTGGTATCAAAGTTGCTAGAATAAGATTTTGGATGAACTAGTTGCAACTGAATGTAGAACCAAGCTCACGCTCTCGCGCTGTTGCCGGTCTATAGCTATCCTAGGCTCGGGTCCAATCTCTTGCAAACCCTAGCCTAGGGAAGCTAGCATTAGGATCAACATCATCGCTCAATCGCGCACCGAGCCCAATCTCTTGCAAACTCGGTCCACGACCTAGTTTGGGATAGTTCCTACCCGTCCAATCTCTTGCAAACGGGTATTGGCGCGGAATTGGAACCGGAAACCCTAGTATCGGTCCAATCTCTTGCAAACCGATACTACGGAAATTCGATTCCAACCCAATTCGGATTTCTAGGGTTTCCTATCGAATTGGGATCCAATCTCTTGCAAATCCCAATTGATGTGAATTCCTAGCCATCCGTAGTAAATTGATCCCAATCTAATCCCTAATAGCAATTCTAACAAAATTCCTAACAATTCATCACAATTATGAAATAGGGCTTGTAGGGTTCATCCCCACGCCCCAAGACATGGCGACTACTCACAATTCATAGCAAGATCACAAAAATAATCAATGAAATAAGCAATAGAATTCATCACAATATTGAGATATGCAATAAAAATAGAAATTTTAGAGAAGAGAAAAGCAAACCAATGGAGTTCTTCAATTAATCCAACAAAAATCCAATTTTGTCTCCTCTTCAATCACAAGAATAAAACTAAAAAGCTAATCTAAAAAGCAGCAAAAAATCTAAGAGAGAGGCCCCTTAAAACTAGGGTAAAAACAGGGGTTAAATAGCCCCCAAAATCGTCCAAAAACTGTGACCAAAATACCCCTGCGCAGCCTGTTTTCCGCAATTTTCGCTACAGGCAGCGCGTCGCACTCGGCCGAGTGACAAAAGTCGCTCGGCCGAGTGAAAACCCTGTAATTTTCCAGTAAGTATCGATCTTCAGGGGTCTTCACTTCGGGGGCGGCTCGGCCGAGTGAGTTGTCGTCACTCGGCCGATGGCTTCATGGTACTCGGGCGGACGGGATTATCCACTCGGCCGAGTGGGTCTTCTGAAGCTCAGGCAGCCAAAAAACAGTAACTTGGCGATTTTTGAAGGGCTTCATCTGGGCGCCACTCGGGCGGACGGGGTCTCGTCACTCGGTCGATGTGGTCTCTGTCGCTCGGCCGAGTGCACGTATGAATCGTGTCTGATCTGGTCGGCCGAGCAGTGTCTCGCTGGTCGGCCGAGTGACTCCTTCACTCGGCCGAGTGGGACACAAAAAATGCCCAGATTGCTTATTTTGGCCTCCTCGTCGCTCCTGCGACGTTCGTTCTTCTTCTGCTCCTCTCCAACAGTAAAATACCCCTCAGGGAGGTCGTCGGTGACCGTCTGGAGTAAGCGCATCTCGAGATCACTCCAAATCACGCCAAATCACCTGAAATGCGAAAAAAACAACAAATCGTGAAAAGCATCGCAATATCGTCGATATATCGTGAAAAACATGATTTGGGCGATCTAAATGGCATGCAAACATGCGGTGAAAAAGTGTAAAATAAGGAGTGATCAAAGATCTTAGGTTGAGCTGCACCCAAAGCTCTCGAGGCAAGTAGATGACTAAGATGGGATTCATCACTTCCGTTAAAGGGAAGTTAGTGTTACAGGCTCAGTACGGTCTTTTCCTCGGTCGGTGTGCATTGTAAGAAGTACAACGTGTATACAGTAAAGACCGCCGTATACTGACCAATGTTGTCTAATAGGGTTGACAGTAAACCATATCCTAGGCCAACAAGAACACAGTCTTGACGAAGGGACTACGACTAACAAAGTTCATCACTGACACAGCCAATGTAAACCCAATGATGCTTTTTGTCAAAGGGTCGATCACGTTATGATGATTCTGAAACATGGACGACAGCTACTGCTCGTATTGACCGTCGTCTAGGGGTTCCGAGCCCCAACCTGTAGTAAGGTCAGGCTGTAGGGTCTCACATCGAGTAGTGTTCGTGTCTAAGTAATGGGAAGATAGAATAGAGAGAGATATCATTTGATGATATTCACAAAGCTTGTTGTGAAAGTTAGTCGCAATAGAAATAGGGACAAACGTTGCATTTGATGCAAACTGTGATTAAACGTGTCGTAAATTGGTTACGACAAATTTAGTAGGAACAAATATATTGGAAAGGGTTACCTAGATGACGGGATCGTCCCGGTCTAAACACAGGTTCAAACCGTGTCCAAATCGGAGCTCAAACGAGCCCGGAAACGCGAAAACAGTCCAAGGCGAAGTGGGTTAGACCCACTGGGCTAATGAGCCCATAGGCAAAGGCAAACGGGCACAGCCCGCTAGCTGCAGTGGGCGCACGCCCGCTGCAGCAGCGGGCATCGCCCGCTGCAACAGCGGGCCAGCACCCGCTGCTTGCTGCGGGCGCACGCCCGCTGCGGCAGCGGGCGTGCGGCCCTCCTTTGCCCCTCTTGGGCGGGCGCGCCTACTAAGCTTAGCGGGCGCGCCCGCAACTTAAGTCATTTAAGGTTTTTTGAAACCCCAAATGGCGGCTACGAATTTTGATAATTTGCTCAACTTTGAGCAATTGTTTGAGGGGTCAAACGAAGTCGAAATTCGTCGCTGTCGGTTCCTACGCATTCACCATTCGAAGATTTTCGGATTGATAGCTTGTTTGGTGTCTAAGGTTTAATATGCAAAGAGAATTAATTAGTTAAAGTTTGCCTTTATGAAAAGCTAACTTAAACTAGAAATTAAGCCAAATTGGCTTAATTATTTTTTCTCCCATTTTGCGAATTCCCACATTGCTCGCAACGAAGGAGTGAGTGCCGACTCCCTATATAAATAGGGGTGCACTCTCTTCATTGAAAAACACACCAAGCCATTGATCGAGTAGCTCCAGACTTTTAGAGCAAGCTCGATCGGCGACTAAATTTTTTTTTCTCTCTCTCTCTCTTCATGTTCTCCGGAGTAGTCCTAACAAGACTACGAAGGGGGTTTGGATTTTGATCCGGACGTCTAAGACGCGGGTTCTTTTCAAGTGAAACTTTCTATCGCGTGTGATCGGCTCGGAGGCGAAAGTCGGCTCGGGCGGATCGGTGCGAGGGTGCGAGGCGGCTCAGGCGGATCGAGTCAAAGCGGCTCGGCTATGAGGAGCTTCTGAAGACGGTACGGTACATCTTGCCGGCTCCAGGGCCAAGATTCTGGGTATGTGGTTAAGTAATTTGTAGTGTAGATTTAATTAGTCGCTTTAGAGTAGATCCCTCTTGGGGTGGTCAGATCCACCCCAAGTTGGCATAGATCGGGCTAGGTTCTGGCTCCCCAGAGCCTAGCTAAATAGTTTAGCTAGTGTAGAAATTTTGAATTTCTGTTTTCCGCTGCGTTTTTGTACCTCTGTGGTCCGTCCGACTTAGGGCGGACACAGATGCGAGCTCTGGGGATCCGCCAAAACCCCAACAGTGGTATCAGAGCCACGGTTATACTATAGATCTACTATAGCGACTTTTTAAAATCTTTTAAATTGCTTAATTTAAACATATAAAACTATTTTGGCTTATGTTACAATTAGTTCAATAATCTTTTGTGTTTTAAAAATCGTTTTTTCAACACGAAATTTTTTTTTGGGAAAAATTTAATTCTATGCGATAAATTTTAAATGTGTCTCCAATGTTTAAATGCTTTATAAATTTTTCTATGAGATATAAATATTTTTCGAGCATTTAAATGTTAATGTAATTTCAAGAAATATTTTGTTTTTGAAACTTAATTTTTCTTAAGTTACATAAAGATTAGGAATTTTAAAAACTTTGTTTGAAAGCTTTTAAATCAATTTCTAATGTTTAAAAGTGTTTTAAAATTGTTTAGAGGATATGTAAATCATAGAACTATTTCATTTTCATAAGATGAAGAGATAATTAGTTTCTTTTTACATATAAATTTCTAAAATTATTTATGCGATATTTTGATTTTAGAAATAATTGATTAAAAATTTTTAAGCCTGGGTTTTAGAATTATTTGATAATTTTATACCTATTTTTATGTGATAAAATGTTTTGGAGCTTTAAAATTTTTTTTATCTTCGCATTTAAATTGTTAAATTCTAGATTTGCGTGTTTTTATTATGTAGATAATTTTAAAATTGCAAATACTCGTTATATGTCACAAATATGAAACTTTCATTTATGCGGATAAATTAGTTGTTTCAAATTCTTTAATGGACATATTGAATAATGTATTCATAAACCTTATTAGGTTAGCCATTAAATGTTTAAAATTTTATGAGATGAAATTTTATTAACTAGTGACATGTTATGTTTGATAAAACAAAACAACATAAAAATCTAATACCAGATTAGGTTAGTCCCTTTGTTTGTAAATCATTTCATTAAAACGTTTAATTGATGATTTTCATAAAAGACAAATGTTGAATTGTTTTATAAAATCCTAATTTGATTGGGGTAGCACGTTAAACAAATAGACCTTATAGTTGATAAGGACTTAATAAAAATTGTTCAACCAATCCATAAAATTTCGAATTTTAGGATCCACTAGTTGATAAGGATTAACTAGTCTTCTTAATTAAAAGCCATTTAGTTGTTTGGAAAACATAGAATTGATGAAAACTCCTTCAATGGATCATGATGTCGGTCAATGTGCTTGGCTAAGTTTGCTGGACCAACCTAGCTAGACTGGGTAACAAGTGGTCCTGGCTTAGTCAATTCCCTGGCCGCGTCCGCTGGACCGCAAGGAGTCGATTCATGACTATGTAAGTCCATCGACTATACCTAAGTCAATACGATAATAATCTTGTTCAAGATAAATCGTAGCCCTCCTTGTTTTAGGAGTTGGCGACTGTAAGAAACATGTTACGGTTGTTGAGCTACACTCAAGCCGTGATATGTCAATCTTATAGAAACCGATTTCTTGATTGACATCTTGACCTGACTAAAACCGTTGTCTCATCCTTCGAGCATCGGCGTAAGTCTAACCAAGAATGTAGTCTAAGTCCTGACCCAAACCAACGTGTTGTGCATACACCGAGCGACGGGGCAAGACAGGCTAGACACGAAAACAAGGGACTGACTAGGCTAGCCATTGTGATCCGGTTGAGCACACTCATGATCACAAATGACTAGGGGTAAAAATCGATAGGGAATCATAGTTAATATGATTGACGACGAGTTCGTCTACCGACTGCAGAATCGGACAACTTGTTGAGATACACTCAAGGTTGTCAGACTCGGGGTAGTCGGATCCCTCTCTCATAAATGTTATTTTATAATAAATTGTTTATTATTATGGCTTTAATAAATTTAGTGGGAGCATATAGTTTTATAAAACCCATTAAAACTATACTACGGACTAATACTAACTAAAGTATCTATAAAATGCAGAATGGATTCGGGTCTTAGTTATATGGTTGAGAAGAACGTGCTCGAAGGAACGAACTACAAAGACTGGCTTAGGAACATCAAGTTGGTCCTTTCCCTAGCCGGGATAGGATACGTACTGTTCGAGGACGCTCCGGATAAGCCCGACGAAGATTCAACCTTCGAGGGAAAAGAAGCCTACAAATTGTACCAGAGGGATGCAGAGAAGGCCAGGTGCCTTACTCTGGCTTCGATGAGCAACGAGCTGCAGAGGAAGCATGAACATATGGATGTTCAAAGCATGCTCCTTAATGCACAAGAGTTGTACGGCAAGCGATCTCGAGCTGCCAAGTTCGAAGCCACCAGCAACCTCTGGGGCACTAAGATGGGGGCAGGGCCCGTACAGGATCATGTTATCAAGATGATCAGGTACGTAGAGGACACCGCCCAGTTAGGATTTGTCTTGGACAATGAGATGTCCATAGACATTATCCTAAAGTCTTTGACTCCTGAGTTTAAGCCTTTCATCACTGGTTTTATAATGAACAGTCTTGAAACGGATCTTCCTGGTCTCCTCAATATGCTTAGGCAGTTTGAGGAGATTGAGAAGAAGCCGACTGCACTGGTTGTCGGCTCTGCTTCTTCCGACCAGCCGAAAGGCAAGGGTAAGAAGAGGCAGGTCCCGCAACCTGCGAAGGCAAAGAAAGGGAAGAAAAAGACTAAAGGGTCCCCGTCGAAATCTGGGTGCTTCCATTGCCATAAGATTGGCCACTGGAAGAGGAACTGTAAGATCTATCTTGCAGAGAAGAAGAAGGGGCATACGGATGCCTCCACCTAAGGTACAAATTCAATTCAATAAAACGTAATTATTTCCAATCATATAGTATGAGATACTAAAAGACATCTATGTAATGTCTACAGGTGGCTGATATGAAGCGGAGATTGGGAGAAGTGCGGAGGACGGTCGGCAATCTGAGCAATCGTTGCTGCTAGGGCCGTTCAACGACTTCAAGAGACAAGATCAAGAAGGAGATGATACTATTTTAGTTTAAATAAATTGTATCATTTCTTGAAAGTTGAAAACAATGATTGAGTGTTCTGCACTCAAAGTTTATGGGATAAACAAATTACGGTTCATCTTAATGAATCCGTTGTTTTAATGAATGTCTCGGAAATTGCGTTTTTGTTGAGTTGAAATTTGATTGGCTTAAATTTTCTGTGATTGTGGCTTTCTGAGATGGTTGCGAAATTCTCGAATGATGTTGCGAAGCTTCGGAAAATGTTGATTTTTGAGCTGACTTGATGTTATAGTCTATTGGTAGTTAAGTATAGGTTCCAGGGGCGTATTAATTGTGTGCGATCACAATTATACGCATATTAAGATTAATTCTTGATAAACTGCATTTAGTTATTAAAGAGTTAATATTAAATGTGGTTAAGGGAAAAGTACAGTGTAGGACGTTTTGATTGAGCGAGTCAATGTCAAGATTCCTTAAACCGATCTTGACTTAACTCATTCGTCAAACCGAACCTGACACTAGTACATTCCATCAAAAACACTTATAAAATGGTTATAACTTCGCATATATAATCTAAATATGATTTAGATATAATATTGAAGTATTTAACCAGGTAATTCTCAAAGTCAGTGGGAGCCAGCTCGTATACTTGGTTCCGGTCTTTCGGACTAAGTAAAAAGGATTTCCACCTTAAACAAATCATCTATATAAAACATTGAATCAAAATTGTTTTGATTTAATCGTATATATAGAGACTTAGGGTGTCATATATGTACTTGACATATTGACACAAGAAAAGGGGAATGTGCTGAGACTGACTTATAGATTATAATGTTAGACCCTACATCTAGGTTGTATTAGCTAATTGTTAGCTATACAAAGATAGGAAAATTGATCCAGATCATTTTTCCAAAGGATCAACCATGTGTGATCAAAAGATGTATTATTTAATCCATTAAAATTCGTTGTAGATACTCGTTAGTAAGACCACTCTTAGGTTTGTCATATAAACGTCAATGTGACTGATATGCTATAGCGGTATGAGATACCGAGATAAATAGCCTAAGTGCAAGTGGGATATGTAGGAGAATATATGCCCATAAGGCATTTATCCATTAGTATACGTCTTGTTCATACCGTATATGGTACCTATTATTCTAAGTATAAATAGTTTGTATTAATATACTTAGATAATATCCATAGACTTATAGTTAGGTCCTTACGTATCTAGATGAGATCTCGATTATGAGTTAGTAAGCGACCGACGATAAACATAAGTCTTAAACGGTTCATGGTCATAGATGTGTCGAGAACTGGATATCGACACATCGGATAGACCATTGTGTCTTAGTCTTACCTTAGGGTAATGATGATCTCATATTCATTCGACTTGGTGAAGTCGGAGACGAGACACAGGTGCTCATTAGAGAATGAGTTCACTGAACGACCAAATTAGAGTTATTAAATGGTTGACTTTAACTGAACTGTCTTTAATAACTCAAGGGTGATGATAGGTTAGCTGGTCCTTAAGACCTGAAGTCATTTGTACAAACCTGTAAGTGAACAGTGTAGCTTAGACCTATGATCTAGCTTCGAGGCTAGGCCTGCTGAAAGAGCTTAGGTTGAACTGCACCCGAAGCTCTCGAGGCAAGTAGATGACTAAGATGGGATTCGTCACTTCCGTTAAAGGGAAGTTAGTGTTACAGGCTCAGTACGGTCTTTTCCTCGGCCGGGGTGCGTTGTAAGAAGTACAACGTGTATACAGTAAAGACCGACGTATACTGACCAATGTTGTCTAATAGGGTTGACAGTAAACCATACCCTAGGCCAACAAGAACACAGTCTTGACGAAGGGACTACGACTAACAAAGTTCATCACTGACACAGCCAATGTAAACCCAATGATGCTTTTTGTCAAAGGGTCGATCACGTTATGATAATTCTGAAACAGGGACAACAGCTACTGCTCGTAGTGACCGTCGTCTAGGGGTTCCGAGCCCCAACATGTAGTAAGGTCAGGCTGTAGGGTCTCACACCGAGTAGTGTTCGTGTCTTAGTAATAGGAAGATAGAATAGAGAGAGATATCATTTGATGATATTCACAAAGCTTGTTGTGAAATTTAGTCGCAATAGAAATAGGGACAAATATTGCTTTTGATGCAAACTGTGATTAAACGTGTCGTAAATTGGTTACGACAAATTTAGTAGGAAAAAATATATTGGAAAGGGTTACCTGAATGATGGGATCGCCCCGGTCTAAACACATGTTCAAACCGTGTCCAAATCGGAGTTCAAACGAGCCCGGAAACGCGAAAATAGTCCAAGGCGAAGTGGGTTAGACCCACTGGGCTAATGAGCCCATAGGCAAAGGCAAACGGGCGCAGCCCGCTAGCTACAGCGGGCGCATGCCTGCTGTTGTAGCGGGCGTGGCCTGCTGCACAGCGGGCCCGCGCCTGCTGTTGCAATGGGCACGGCCCGCTGCAAGCGGGCCAGCGCCCACTACAAGCGGGTGCGGCCCACTGCTTGCAGCGGGCCAGCGCCCGCTGCTTGCAGCGGGCGCACGCCCACTGCGACAGCGGGCGTGCGGCCCGCCTTTGCCCCTCTTGGGCGGGCGCACCCGCTAAGCTTAGCGGGCGCGCCCGCAACTTAAGTCATTTAGGGTTTTTTGAAACCCCAAATGATGGCTACGAATTTTGATAATTTGCTCAACTTTGAGCAATTGTTTGAGGGGTCAAACGAAGTCGAAATTCATCGCCGTCGGTTCCTACGCGTTCACCATTTGAAGCTTTTCGCATTGATAGCTTGTTTGGTGTCTAAGGTTTAATATGCAAAGAGAATTAATTAGTTAAAGTTTGCTTTTATGAAAAGCTAACTTAAACTAGAAATTAAGCCAAATTGGCTTAATTATTTTTTCTCCCATTTTGCGAATGTCCCACATTGCTCGCAACGAAGGAGTGAGTGCCGACTCCCTATATAAATAGGGGTGCACTCTCTTCGTTGAAAAACACACCAAGCCATCGATCGAGTAGCTCCAGACTTTTAGAGCAAGCTCGATTGGCGACTAAATTTTCTCTCTCTCTCTCTCTCTCTCTCTTCCTGTTCTCCGGAGTAGTCCTAGTAAAACTACGAAGGGGGTTTGGATTTTGATCCGGATGTCTAAGACGCGGGTTCTTCTCAAGTGAAACTTGCTACCGCGTGTGATCGGCTCGGAGTCGAAAGTCGGCTCGGGCGGATCGGTGCGAGGGTGCGAGGCGGCTCAGGCGGATCGAGTCAAAGCGGCTCGGCTACGAGGAGCTTCTGAAGACGGTGCGGTACATCTTGCCTGCTCCAGGGCCAAGATTCCGGGTATGTGGTTAAGTAATTTGTAGTGTAGATTTAATTAGTCGCTTTAGAGTAGATCCCTCTTGGGGTGGTCAGATCCACCCCAAGTTGGCATAGATAGGGCTAGGGTCTGGCTCCCCAGAGCCTAGCTAAATAGTTTAGCTAGTGTAGAAATTTTGAATTTCTGTTTTCCGCTGCGTTTTTGTGCCTCTGTGGTCTGTCCGACTTAGGGCGGACACAGATCCGAGCTCTGGGGGTCCGCCAAAACCCCAACAGTTTGAAGTTTGAAATTGCCCCCGAATCCACACCGTCTTCGAGGGTGGATATAATTTATCCACGAAGGTGAGTGCCAGCTTCTCCCATGTTGTGAAATGGTTGGGCGGATGGGCCCGTAGGTAGTACAAGGCTTTATCTCTTAGGGTGAATGGGAAAAGCCGCAGCTTGACAGCATCATCACTCACATCCTTAGCCTTGAAAGTGTTACACTTCGCCAGGAAAGTGTCAATGTGGTAATTGGGGTTCTCGTGAGGATGCCCATAGAAGGGATCCTGTTGCATTAAATTTATGAGCCCCGTCTTCAGCTTGAAGCTCACCACCGTCGGTTACAGTCTAAGGATAGAAGAATTGTTTCCAAATGTAGGCTTCATATGGTCCCTGATGGACCCGGTGCGAGGAGTAGTAGTAGTATTGTCTGCCATCTGGGCAGAGGGAGATTGATTTCTGCTTGAGGCCCTCAGAGCCCTTGCCGTTTTCTCGATCACAGGGTCGAACAATAATTCTTGATTTAACGCCCCGAAGCGAGTGTTCATGCACCAAAACAACTCAGACAAATGCCATTAGTAGCACGGTAATAAATAAAAGAATAAAAATGGTGGAGAGATAAGGAATGATTAGAGTTTCTAGCAAACTTCTCAAAGTAAAAATAAACTGAGATAACACTATTGCCGTCTCCAGCAACGGTGCCAAAAACTTGATGCACCAGAGACCAACACCTAAATTCCACCTGGCGGTGTCACGGTCGCCAGGCGTACTATGGCCTCTAGGTGTCTATCCCGGGCTCTATCCGCAAGCGAACGGTGTCAAATTATAGTATAAAGGATGTCGGATCCCACAGGGATGGTGACAGTGTATTTGAATTCTCAGATTATTTCTATATCTCGAAGTGAGATAGCTATCGGGTTGAGAGAATTGGTTGTTGTATTGTTGTTGATTCAATAATAAAGGGAACTAGGGTATTACGGATCACCGCTAGGACCGTCGGGGATCGATGTTGGAATATGATCCTTACGTTGTATTAGGGTTAGGGGATTAATCTCTCAATTCGTACCACTCTCGTGGATTAGAATTTCGAGGTATTTCTGTGGCTCTCGTTGACGCAATGGCGGTAGCCGTCAACATAGCGATATAGTTCGTCAGTGAATCCCCTCAAGGCACGATCTGAGCATGGTCACGAGCCTTGGTTGGATCCACCGATTTCCCTATTCGAATCCTAAGGATACCCCTTAAGCACATCAATTCCACGGACCGTGGGCATGATCTCAGTACGGGTTATCCTAGGGATTCGGTAGGATCGACCGAAATACTCCCATTTTATTCCCAATTCAACCTAGAGATCCAAATCTACATCTCCCCCTAGGGTCTTAGGGCTAACCCATCAACCCTAGAAGAGACTACTCACTCATGACAATATTGCCGAATAAAAATACAATTTTTAGGGGAGAAAACATCATAGCAAATTGATAGAATGAAGATTGAGAAACTTACAGCGAGCAATAGATCTAAGGAAAAACCAAGATTCCAAAACTTAATAGTAGCAATAGAACTCCCAAAAATTATCCAATAATCTTCAAGAATTTAATCTAGATCTAACAAGTATTTTCTCTCTAATCACCTCTAAAAATTAATTCAAAAGCTACAGAATGAATCGACTCCCCGAAATGTTGTCGCAGAACCACTCTTCACTCACTCAAGCGCGCAACAGACGGCTCGAAAAATTTCCAAAATGTCCTTCAGCATCGTCGACCGAGTCAGTGACTCGATCGAGCAGTAGGTTGCTCGGGCGGCTGCTCAGGCTGAGCAGATGTACTGCTCGACCGAGCACGACAGTAAATCGCGCTCCTCCAAAATATGTCACTCTGCCTGCTCGGCCCGAGTCATCTCTGCTCGGTCGAGCAGACAGCTAACTCGGTCTCCAAAGCTGCTCAGGCCGTATAGGAGGCTGCTTGAGCTTTGAAAGATTGGCACTGCTCGATCGAGCACCATGGGTGCTCGGTCCGAGCAGGCCGCATATCTGTTCTTTTCCTTCATGTTGCATCTGCTCGACCGAGCAGTTGCTCTTCTCGGTCGAATCGCCTGGGAAACTCTTTGCTGAAGCTTCTGAAGCTTCTCCTCTCCTCTTGCTCTCTCCTCCACTCCTCATATGGCTCCCAAAACTCGGAGAACTCCTGTAGAGCTTCGCCAACGAGCTCACGGGCGTGTAAGATGTGTCCATACCCAGATCGGGTCCGAAATCGCTCAAAAATCCCTGAAAATTCGTAAAACACTATGAAACTCGAATATAATGTTAGAAGTGCGATATCGTAGGAAAATACGAGATTTGAATGCAAAAATGGCATGGAATGCGATGTCATGATGCTATGAAAAAGATGTAAAATATGGACACATCAGTTGGCTTGGCCCCTTGGATTTGGCTCAGGCTGAGATGGCAATCTCCCTGGAGTCTTCAGAAGTTGAGTCATTTGGGTGTTCAAACCGTCAACGGTAGCTTGAAGATTTCTAAAGTTAGCTAAAAATTCTGCATTGATCTTCGTTTGGTCGCAGATAAAAGCATCCAAGGTTGCCTCTAGGTTCGGTTTTTGCTCCGCCGGTTGCTGATATTGTTGGTGTTGCTGATAAGGCTGGCGATTATAGTAACCTGAAGGTCTGTTAGGCCCAGATGGCCTGAACCCAAACTGTTGTTGTTGTGGAGGTGGCCCTTGCTGCTGAAGGGGTTGTGGTGGCCTCTGTTGGGTCGGAGGTTGCAATGCTCCATTAGGGTTACTAAAAGAAAATCCGGGATGATGTCTCGCCGTCGGATTTTGCCACTGATTTCTCCCCTCTCCTACTATAAAATTGACTTGCTCCACCGGTAGGCCCATTCCTTTGCAGGACACTTCTATTGGAGCGTACCCTTGCTCGGCATAGTCTTCATGTGTATCATTTATCGGAGCTCTAGAAGTAGTAGGAATAGTATCCAATCTTTGCTCTATCTTCGCAACCTGTTTGCATAGGGTCTCAAGTTGCCCATCTAGATGTGTAGCTATCTTCACCTCGGGGGCCTTGATTATCGAGCATTCGTCGTTCCACTGTTGGTTGTTGGAGGCCATTTATTCCAATAATGATGTGGCCTCCTCAGGTAGCTTGGACAGTAAAGCGCCTTGAGCTGAGGTGTCAATAATCATTTTGGTATCCGGCTGGAGGCCATTGTAAAAGCCCTGAATAAGGTCCCAATCTGGGACACCATGGTGGAGACACTGATGCTACAGATCTTTAAATCTCTCCCAAGCTCCATTTAGAGACTCCCGAGGAAACTGCTTAAAGTTGGTGATTGCCCCTCTGATCCTCACCGTTTTGGATGGTGGATAGAATTTGTTGATGAAGGCCAAGGCCAACTACTCCCAAGTTGTGAAAGTGTTCGTAGGGTGGGCTCTCAACCAATAAGCAGCCTTGTCCCGCAGAGTGAACGGAAATAATCTGAGCTTTATAGCATCGCCGCTCACATCCTTTACCAGGAAAGTGTCGCACTTTGCCAAGAAGAAGTCTATATGATGATTAGGGTTCTCGTGCGTGTGCCCATGAAAGGGATCCTGCTGCATAAGATTGATCAACCACGTCTTAATTCAAAACTCCCGGCAGCCAGTTGCGTTCTCAAAATAGAAGAGAAGCTGTGTAAATTGGGCTGCAACTGATCTCTAATGTTGCCAGAAAGTGGAGGAGTATTAGTGTTGCCCTCTGCCATTGGTTCTAAAAATATATAATTCCTCTTTTTAGCTCCGAGTCTTCTTTCTATCCTTTCAATCTCTGGGTCAAATAATAATGGATCTTCAAAACCCCCGATGCGAGTGTTCATGCACAAGCAAAAACTCAGAGAAAACCCGTCACTAGAAAAGGAATAAATAGAATAAAAATGGAAAGATGAGAGATGGTAAGAGTTGCTTACAAGTTCTTCAATAAATAAATAAACCCAAATAATAACTGGTACCTCCCCGGCAACGGCGCCAAAATCTTGCTGCACCCAGAATTAACCTCAAACCCCGCCTAGTTATGACACAAATCACACGGAGATAAATCCCCGCTAACAGTGCCAAGAGCTAGATGTGTTCCTAAATTAACCCTAGAAATTACTGCAAGTGCACGGTGTCAGGCTTTGAAGTATAGAAAGATGTCGAACCCACATGGAGGTGATGTTAATTGACTTGGGAATTTTCTAGATCTCAGAACAATGTCAGCTGGCGTATTCAAACTGGTTGTCACAAAATATATCTTATCAAGATTATCAACAATATAAAAAGACTAGGGCAATAGGACTCACCACTAGGATCGTCGGATGTCGATACTAGGTTAGAATTCTTACGTTGGATTGGCCTTATTAAGGGGGATATTGTCGCATCTAAGATGTAGAACTCATGACCAACTCTCGTTGTGTCACTCGTCTAACGTATCCTATGTAGTCCCACCTCGTGGATGACTTCACACAGTGCATGCATTAAGGAAGACAACCCTACTCAATCTCTGCTCATGCCACCTCATGGGTTAGAGCTTCGATCTGTGAATTGGTGGCTCTTCATTGGTGCTAATATCGTCATCAATTAGTAATATAGGATGTAGGTAGATCCCGTCAAAGTGTGCACCACTATCGTGGTCCTGAACCCTAATTGGATTTACTAACAACTAATTAAGTTCATATGATATCCTTGCAAGATATGAGCCACCTCGTGGATCACAAACCCTATATGGAATCTTCCACAAACTTGGCTAGATCAACCAAATCCAACCCTTTTTACACCAAAACAACGTAAAAATCCTAACTTTACATCTAATTCCAAAGATCATAGGGCTAATCCATTAGCCCTAGATAAAACTACTCATGTATCATAGAGATTACAATAGAAAATTCGATAAAGACTAGAGAGATCAAAATCGCAATTAAAGACATTAAATAAAGCATATAAAGAGATAAGATCGTTACCAAAACATCGTAGAGCAACAAGCAAACACAGAGAATTAAGGGCACAAGATTCCAAGCAAAGGCGACTAATAAAAATATGAACTTTGTCTTCTACAAAATAGCGACGGCTAGGAACTCTCTCTAAGAAAACTCAACTAAAACTAAACTAAAGAAAATAATCCCCTTTTTTGAAAATAGGGTTAAAATTGTGCTTATATACAAGGGGTATGGACCCCACAAAAATTAGAAAATATGGGCACTTGGGCCTACTAACTAGTCTGACCGCGGCACCCTACTCGGTCGAGTAGCGGCACTGCTCGGTCGAGCATGATACGGCTCCGCTTTAGCTGCTGCTTCTGCTTTGGGCTGATACGGGGCTACCCGGTCGTGTAGCCCTTCCACTCGGTTATGCTACAGTAGTCTGAAATTCTCTCCAAAACATTGGTCTGTTTAGGTCTGGCTCGGTCGAGCTGAAGGTCTGCTCGGTCGAGTGGCCATGTTAGCTCAGTCGAGCTACAGTGCTGGAGAATAGCTTAAAATAGTGCGTCTATTTAGAATCAGCTCGATCGAGTTGGAGCTCTGCTCGGTCGAGCGGGGCGTAGTAGTTGTGTTGGAACTCTTAAAGTGTCAGACCGATCGAGTACTGAGCAGCTCGACTGAGCTGCCTGGGAAACAGACTCCATTGAATGTAAAGCTCTCAAATCTCATTCTTTTCTCCTCTACTCCTCCAATCTTCTTCGTCACCTCAGCGAACACCTATGGAACCTTGCTAATGATGCTTCGGACGTGTCGGATGTGTCCATGCCCCATAACTGCTCCAATTCGCTCCAAAATTCCTGAAAATCCACAAATCTATACGAAACTCTAATATAGCAATAGAAGCACGATAAGATATGAAAATGTGGACTTTGGAAGGTGAATATGATATGAAATGATGCAATAAATGCATGGAAAATATGGTCACATCAGTTGTGCAAGGGGATCTTGCATGCAAGGGGAGCTTGCATAGATTACTACACATGGTTGATTGAGATCATCCCTTGCGGTTTGTATTGAGGGGGAGTATGGTTCTCCTAATATAGATCTTATATTAGTGATTGTAATCATTATTTATTATAGTCGAGTAATCTGATTTTCTGGGTGTGGCCCTGCAGATGTAGGTGCACGCACCGAACTGCGTTACCAAGTCTTGTGTGTCGTTTTTTAGATTTCCGCATATTCATATATGTTTATTTGATTAACTTCTAGTACTAAACATCAGAGACCAGCTGCACTCCTTTTTTTTGCATTTTCGTGCCATCCTCAGCTGCCCAAGGCAAGAGACATGTGGTTATGCCCCAGCCATAGAGATTTAAAATAGTAAAATTGCATTATTTCGATATTAAAAGGAAGTCACATAAGCTTATATAAATAGATAATTGGCACATTAAGTATAACTAGTCATGACCCATGATCATATGTCATTAGACATTCAAAATATTCCCTTGAAAAATTTCATCCCATTTAAAATCTTCCCCTCAAAAAAATTTGCAACCTCATAAAAATCCACACCCCCAAAAAATTTACAGCCACCTTCAAAATACGCATCCACACCAAAAAAAATTAACCACATTCAAACTAAAATTTAGTTCACCTATAGAATTTTGGTTCCCTCAAAGTTTAGTTTCTTCCATATTTAGTTCCCCTAAAATTTAAAATTTTTGTTCCATCTAGATTAAGTCCTCCTCCAAAATTTTAAATTAAAATTTAGTTCCTCGAGAGAATTTAGTTCCTCAGAAAAATCTTAGTTCTCCACAATAATTAGTTTCCTTAAAATTTAATTCCCTCAAAATTTAAAATTTAGTTCCCTTCAAAGAAGTTATTAAAGGAATTGTTGTGCGCATAGACCATATATTATTAAGTTTGAACTGAGATTGCTATACGCACAGACCAGAGTGCTTTCCAAGATTGACGAGCCACAGATTGAGATCCAGGAGTCAGATCGAGACACCGTTTGCGTCAGACTCGAGCTGACGATATGCTGATTGATAGAGACGACTGCACGGATACGAACTGAGCATTTCTAAACTCTTTACTCTTTATATTCGTGTATCAGTGTGTTGTTCTCTGTAGGGAAAACTTTACCGTTATTGTGTGTTTTGGGACTTGTCTGGTTGGGGCTAGACAAGAGGGTCTTGACGTGTTGGTGCAGTCAAGATACGTATTTACTAGGTTGATAGTGTTCTGCACTTTGGTGAGTGTGGTACAGTCTAGGTGGGGAGTTGGTGTTAGGACCACATTGTAGGTGTACAAAAGGAACATATTAATGCTAGTATTTGCTTGGGAGCTGGACGTAGGTCGTTGATGCGACCGAACCAGGGTAAATCTGCTGTGTATTCTGTGCTTGCATTTTTTACCCTGCTTGTGTTCAGCCATATTAACAAATGTGGCTGTTACCACATTTGTTGACGGGACCTTTGCTCCTGCCTCATCTTCTGTTGTCTGAACAGGTGAGGAAGATATTAAGAGCACTGCTAATCTCTTTCAGGCCTAAAGTCACCGACATTCAAGAAGCAAAGGATCTATCATAGATGAGGGTGGAGGACTTGATAGGTAACTTAATGTCCCATGAGCTCGAATTACAAAATATTGAAGTAAGAGAGAAACCTGAGGAGAAGGAAAAAGCTTCAAAGCCACTTGCTCTGAAAGCTAGCGAAGAAGAAGAAGATGATGATGATGAGATAGCGCTGATGGTCAGAAATTTCTGAAAGTACGTCAGGACTCCTCAAGAAAGATCAGAAATGCATAAAGGTTCATTCGCTCTAACACTTTTAATTCAAATAGAAATTCTTCTAAACAAGATTCTGCTGATAGAGTTGAATGCTTTAAATGCAGGAAAAAGGGACACTTCGCGAAGCAGTGCAGACAAGAGACTGCTCAGGTTGCTAAATATAAAGGAAAAGCCAAGGTGCTAACATGGGACATGGACAGCGAAGTTGAGGATGAGCTTGAGGAGAATGTAGCTCACTCCTTCGTCTTCTTAATGGCAAAGAACGATGAGGTAAATTCCTTCACTAAAGCTGAATTGCTAGATGTTTGTAAAGGAATGCAAAATGAGATTAATGAGCTAGAACTCACGTTAAATGACTATAGGAATGCTAGCTTTAAATTACAAAAAGAAAACTGTGACATTTCTGATAAAGTAGATATTCTTAAAGAAAAACTTGTTGCATGCAACGCTAAATTTGTGTCACAAAAAAAAGAAAAAGCTATCATGACTGAAAAAGCTACATGTCTTTCTTGTCATTCCTTATTGGATAATATTAGCATGCTTAAGCAGGATTTGATTAAGCTCGAAATAGAAAAATACTATGTGATTAGAGAGCTTATTGATAAGTTGTGCATGTTAAATAACGAACTTAAAAGGAAAATGGATGAATTTGAAAAGAAGGAAGAGGAAAACAAGAGAGCTTTTCTAAGTAAATGCACCTTGCTTATGGATGAAAATAAATTATTAAAGTCCAAAGTTTCTAATCTAGAATTTTCATTAAGAAAATTTTCAATTGGTAAACATTCATTGGATACCATACTTGAAAATCAATTATATGGCAATAATAAAAGAGGACTTGGATTTGGTTTGAAAAAGGTTGCAAACCCCAAATTTAAGAAATTCCACAATGTGCCTTCAATTGTGAAAAATATGATTGCAAAGTGATTTACTTGTGATAGTGCTGGCCACACATCCTATTATTGTAAGTTTAGGAACACAAGCATAAAGTTTAAACAAGTGTGTGCTCCTAAAACTTTGATGACTAACACTAGTGGACTTTGTTTGATTTCAAGGTCACACTTAACACCTTTCATGTAGGTGGGATGGAGATTTTGGCAAGGAGCATTGAATTTAAAGTCTCATTCTTTTGGCTCCTTAGTCAAATAGTGACGTGAAGGTATATTTCTTTTCCCTCTTTGCACTCATTGCATAGCTTCATAGATTTTGTTTGTGCTTGACTAAATTTTTGTTTGTGTGCTTGTTTATTTGCTTTTTAGGCTTGTTTTAGTTCCTTATAAAAGAAAAAAATGAAAAACCAAAATAAAAAAAATATTGTGCTTAATGAATACTTCTTTATGATTCATTATAAGTGGTATTTTTTGAATGTTCATTCATATCCTTTGTAGAAATCATTGTATAATTGTTATAGCGTCATGCGCATGTTAGAATCCATTTGGTAGCCATGACATGCTTCATGAAATGATTAATTTGATTTCTACACCTACATGTGCACTTCCACAAATACAAAACTGGTTGTACTTTTGGAGATTCTTTTTTTGAATATTAGAAAGTGAATGTAGGATGAATAAAAACTGAATATTCTAAGGGATATGATGTGTATTGCCATGAATAAAAATTAAGCACGAAAAGAAATGAATATGAAAAAAATTACATGAAAATTGCTCCGTATGTAAAATGGATACAATTCATGGCAAATACATTACCCACGAGTATCCAACATATGCTTTATGGGTAATCTTTAGCGTTAGTGTATATTACTCGTCAAGCAATGCTAACCACACATCTAAGAGTCCTTATCGGCTATGTTTTTGGGGTTTGGTAACTTGAACTCATTTTTAATGAGGCGGGAAAAATCAATCCTAGTGAAATTCATGTTAATTGGAAAATGTGGATTGAGTTGGTTGATGTTCTAAATTGAATCTCCATTTGTACTTCAATGTTTATATTGTCACACTTACACATTGGTGGTGAAGTCTAAATTATGATTTTCAATGAATTTGAATTGTCTACTTTATGGCAAATGACATGCAAGTGCTGGATATAATTTATAATGCTCTAGTTTTGCCTATGATATTGTTTTGACTTCATTAGTCCACTTTTGATGATAACAAAAGGGGGAGAAAAGTGTTGGAAAGATTTGAAAGATTTGATATCAAATGGTGATTTGATATCAAATGGTGGTAATTGTTGAAGGGGGAGCATGGTATTATTTGTTGAAGGGGGAGCTTGGAAATAGGGGGAGTATGCTTTTCACTTTGGTAAATTGTGCATGTTAGTAATGCTTGCTCATTGTATACATCATATTGCATTACATCCTTCATCACACTTCACACGCGCACATTTATTTGCTCAAATATTTTATGGGTTTGTCATCATCAAAAGGGGTAGATTGTTGGATGGACGATCTAGGATCTCTAGTTTGATGATGACAAACGTGTGTTGATATTTAACGTGTGTGATAAGCGTGTTTCAGAAATAGCTAATCATATAGCATGGTGGACTTGGTCCAATGTGGAGAAGAGATGGAGCCAATTTGAGTCCAGGGGGATGTGACCAAATCAATTATAGAGAGAGATAGAGAGAGAGATTCATTTGGAGATCATATCAATTACTATTCCTATTGTCAAGAGGATACTCCATAACCTCTAGCCATCTCCTTGCCTATAGCCGACCAAACCCAAGTCCCATCTTGCCGCAACCATCCTAGCCTTGCCAAACTCATCCTAGCCGCACCCCTACTAGGAACCCTAGATGATCTCCTATATAAGCCTACAATCCCAAGAGGCAAGTTATGGGGCTCATATCAAAGCAAAAGGAGAGGCCACCACAAGATTATTGCGGCTAGCAACCAACCTTTAAAAACTCCTTCAAGCCGCAAGATCAACAACCCAAGTAAGGCAACCAAGCTTCAACTTAATAATCCTCATTACCGAAAGCTTTTCTCATCAAGGCCAAGAAAATTATTTTCCAAGGGGGGCTACACAAAGTCTGTGGCATCAACCAAAAGAAGATGAAGCCGGCTATATCAAAACCCTTAAAAACAGTGCGACAAAACCCAAGAAGAAAGAGGACAATAGCTATTTAAAACCCTAGAATCCCTCTCTGAGCGGTGAACAACTCCCTCTCCACTCATCATCAAGAAGCCCTCGTAACTGCCGCTCTTTATCATCGCAGTGATCCCGCTGCCGTGAGGAACCCAGGTCATCGCCGCTGAGCAGTCGGAGAAGATCAAGAAGCCCTCACAACTCCGAGTCAAAGTCGAAGTGATCGGAGCCCGTGTGAACTCCCTCTTCGAGTGGTGAACGTCGATAAGAGTTTTGCCATCGCCAATCATCATCAAGCAGCCCCTGCCATCGACTTCAACTCATCGTTGCTGCCGGGGTGATATGCTGTTGCGAGAGGTGAATTCGTCGCTGCTGGTGTCGATGTCATTAAAGAAGCTTGCTGCATGCCCTAAGACAACTCAGCGTTGAGATCACGATCGCCGTTCAAAACTCTGTTGTCGGAGATGTGCTTCCACCGCCATCAATCTGTTGTCGCGAGAAGACACTCGGCGTGGTCATCGAGTGAAGTTTTCCCAGCCGTCGGAGTAAACGCTGCCGAAGTCACCGATCACGAAGCCCCCGCACGTCGAAGTGAGTCGGTGTAGCTTGGCCTCACTTCATACCCTAACTTGAGTCGAAGAGAACGTGTGTTGCATGAAAACGAAAAGAAAAAGGGTTACTGACATGGACAAGTTATTAAAGGAATTGTTGTGCGCACAGACCATATATTATTAAGTTTGAACTGAGATTGCTATACACACAGACCAGAGTGCTTTCCAAGATTGACGAGCCACAGATTGAGATCCATGAGTCAGATCGAGACACCGTTTGCGTCAGGCTGGAGCTGACGATGTGCTGATTGACAAAGACGACTACACGGACATGAATTGAGCATTTCTAAACTCTTTACTCTTTATATTCGTGTATCAGTGTGTTGTTCTCTGTAGGGGAAACTTTACCGTTATTATGTCTTTTGGGACTTGTTTGATTGGGGCTAGACAAGATGGTCTTGACGTGTTGGTGCAGTCAAGATACGTATTTACTAGGTTGATAGTGTTCTGTACTTTGGTGAGTGTGGTACAGTCTAGGTGGGGAGTTGGTGCTAGGACCCCATTGTAGGTGTACAAAAGGAACATATTAATGCTAGTATTTGCTTGGGGGCTGGACGTAGGTCGTTGATGCGACCGAACCAGGGTAAATCTGTTGTGTATTCTGTGCTTGCATTTTTTTACCCTGCTTGTGTTCAGCCATATTAACAAATGTGGCTGTCACCACATTTATTAACGGGACCTATGCTCCTGCCTCATCCTCTGTTAATATTCCGATCACCTCCTCTGTTGCATACATTTCTGAGAGCATTCCTACGTCTCAGCATCACCTGGAGGTTGAGCGTCATGTTGTGAGCTCCGCTCCCACACACACACCCTATAGTGGCCCCACTAGTTTTTAGACGCCATGTGAGACATGCTCGTACACCTCCATGTACCTCTACCTCCGCCCCTGACGGCGGAAAGCTGCAACTCCGCGCAGTCGAGTTGGCAGTGGCTAGACTTAGAGTTGACTTTAGAGCTCTCACAACGGCCGTCACTGCCCAGCAAGCCCATATAGCCATGATTCTTGGTATTCAGCTCATGCTGAACCAGATTCTTCAGCGCCTGCAGCAGTAGCCAGCCCCTCAGCAGCCAACCCCTCAGCCACCATCGCCCCTACCACAAGGAGGTGATGGCGATGCACCAGAGTAGGCACGTCTCTTGATGCCTGCCGTATTTTTGCTTCACATCTCATCCCATTATTTTGCATGCACATCTATCTTCACCTTTTTGCAGGGCACCATATATTTCAGCTTGGGGGAGAGTATGTATTTTTGGCCACCATCTTGCATCCATCCATCATTTTGCATGCTTTCTTTACACACATCCTTTGCATATACCATTATATTTTATTTATTTATTTATTTCTTATTTTCTTTTATTTCACATCATATTGCATCCACACCCACCCACACATATCTTAAATGTCCTAATGCCACACTTTGCACATTGAGGACAATGTAATGTTTAGCTTGGGAAAGTGAGTGTACTCACACACTTTTTATTTTCTTCATTTTTATCTTTATTTTTCACGTTTCTTTATTCTTCTCTTATTTTCACGCTTTTCATATTTTTTACCACGCATCATATTTTCCTTACTTTTGGAGTGCTTGCATGTATATAGTTAGATTTTATTTTATCCTTACTTCTTTTACTTTCTTTGCTAGAAATAATTCACTATGATGAATATAGCTTGGATTTCTCTTTACTCTTATGCACATGTCTCTTGTCATGCTATTGTTTTTATTTCTGATATCATCTGCGATGTATTTGCCATGCACTTAAGAAAAAGAACTTCCAATGTGTTATTATTTGTTTATGAATGAATTTTAGCATTGACTCGTCTGAGAATTACTTTATTGTATACTTTTTATAGAAAACACACCAAGATTCACGCATTGACTGCATTATACTTGGAGTACTACATTGTATCTCAAAATCACTTCTTATTGCATGAATCATGTATTAAACTTCCAGGATGAATGAATTGATTATCGTTTGATTTGAATAGACTAGTTTACTTTTAGAAATCAAACTGAGTACATGACATTACCCTGCTGAAGTAGTTATGCACATACAAAGACTGAAACGAGTGATATCATATATTCTTTCTCCACATATCTTGAAAAATATTTCTATACATATTATTATTGGTGATTCTCCCCTTAAGTGAATCACATTATTGCATCTTTCCCATGCCAAAAAGAAATAAGCTCCATGATCCCAAAAAATCAAAAGAAAAGAAATATATATATATATATATATATATATATATATATCTTTGCATCTTTCATTGGGATTGTTCATGTGTATGGAAAAAAGGGAAAAAAGGGAGAAAAGAAAAAGTAAAAGAAAGTTTCATTATATATACACAATCCCCTTCTTTGCTTCTTTCTTATTTTCCTTTTTATATATGGAGCTACAAAAATTTGGGAAAAAGTTTGTATAGTCTCTATTTGATGTCACCATGCTTATAGAAAAGCTTGGGGGAGGAGATCCAATGATGTGTGTGAGAGTGACTACTTATATGTGCATGACGACCTAAGCTAGGTAATTTTTGTTGGATCTGGACCTAAACATAGGGGTTGAATAGGCTAATAAAAATACTCGTGCAACCCACGAATAATCACACGCAGTTATAAGCACATGCAGAGTCGATAGTATGCAATCACAGAGTACGAGAAGATTTACCATGGCTCGGTCGTCCCGACGACCTACGTCCATCCCCGAAAGCAAATACTAGATTAATATGTTACCTGGTACAACTACAATGAGTAAAGAGCCCCAACTCAACTCTCACCTAGTCGCACGCACTCACAACATGCTCAACACTATTACCCTAGTCAGATGCTCGCACTCTTGATGAGCCCCAACTCGTCAAGTCCCCAAAACACACAAGTAACGGTAAAGTTTCCCCTACAGAGATCGTTACACTAATATAACAAATATAAAGTAATCAGAGTTTAGAGAATCTCAGTGCATAGGCATAGTCGTCTATGTCAATCGACACGGGTCAGATCGAGTCTGACGATGATGAAGTCATCTCACGTCGGCAACTCAAGTCGCGGTTAGCTCCTCAATGATGTTGCGGCAATTGATGAGAATTGGGATGATTTGCAAGTTACGGATCTTGCTTGTATTGACTCCTTGGATGTTGCTGCTTTGGGAAGTCAGCAATGATGAACTTGGGCTCTCCAAGGGTCGGCAAAGCAGGTAGCGCGGCTTAAAGCTAGGTCAGTAAGGGTGGATGGCACTGCTGCTATCGGTCAACAGCTGCTTGGTGCGGGCTCAACAGTGGGTCGGCAAGAGTGCAAGGCTGGGTCAGTCGGTAGCCTTGATTTGCTTTACTGAAGGCTCAGTCAGCAGCTTGGATGGCACAGCAATGGGGTCGGTCAGTAGCTTGGATGGCACATGGAAGTTGTAGGTCGGCAGAGCAGTGTTGCGGACTTGGAGATGGGTCGGCAAGGCCTCCATCTTCAATAGAAACTTGATGAACTCCTTCTTCCTCCACCGTGGCTTCAACAAATTGGTTCTTCTCCTTCAAGCAAGCTTGTAGATGGATCTTCAACTAGGAAGGATGGCTTGTGGATACTTGCAGCTATATGGAAATTTTTGGCTTGGAGAAGCTTGATGAAGATGGATGCGGCAATTGGCTTCTTAGTCTTTATGGGGAGCTTACGGCAATGGAGAGTTTTTGGCTTGGAAGGTGATAGCTATGGAGTGCAATGGCCTTGGACAGTTGTAGCAAGGGATTGATAGGCAATGGAGGCTATGCTTGCGGCTAGGGTGAATTTTTGGAGTATGGCCTAATTATTTTTCTCCTTTTTCTTTATTATGGCCGCAACTTTTCTCTTATGGAGAAGAGGGGTTTTTATATGAGATGGCTAGGGTATAGGGTCGGCAAAGGAAGAGATGGGAATGAGTAGAATTCAGCAATGGAGAATCCCTAAGGATTTGGGATTTGAACTTTGAATGGGAGATGTAATTGGGATATGGAATAGCAATCTAATTGATGTTTGAATTGGATTGTGGATATTTGATTTGATCTCATAGAAATTCAAATAGGAATAGGAGATGAAGTAGGATTTGAATTTGGCTATGAGATTGGAATTAATCTTTGAATAGGATTTGACTCAATCTCCATTAGATCCCAATTTGAGTTTGTCTCCATCTCTTTCCCATGATTTGACCAAGTCCAAATTGGAATTTGTATAGCAATTTCTCCATCACTTTGACTTAGTCATCGTTTGAGTATTTACGTCCTCACCGCTCCTGCAAACACTTAACACACACATCAAATCATTCACACACGTTTGTTATCATCAAACAAGAAGTCCTAGATGGTTGCATCCAACAATTTCTAATACTTAGGGAGATGACTTTGAGTATAACGACATCTATGAATTGAAAAATTGATATGAAATTCATGAAAACCTTATCTTTCTATTTTTATTAATTTGAATTGTGTGATATCTCTTATACTCCAAATAGAAGCAGTCAATTGAAAGTGTGTTATCTATGATTATGTATATCGTTTTCTATGCCTTAGACGATGTTTGATGCTAAAATGATTTCATATTTCATATGATTCACGTTGTTCTTAGTTTTTCTATCAAGTGTACCTATATGAAATGATATCGAATAAAAGCTTTAGTGATATTTATATTCATTGTTGGTGCAATTTAAGTAAGCGAACCCCAGTTCTGAGAGAATGATCTAGCATTTTCCCTCTTAATCTTCTTTTTCATCTATTTGATTTTTCTTTATTTTTTTCTCCAAGTTCACTTTTTACTTATCTTCCTCGAGGACGAGTAAGAGGTAAGCTTGGGAGATTTTGATATGCTCATATTTTACACTTTATTTCTGCATTTTTCCCTGTCGTAATGATTGCTCGTATCGCGATTTTAATGTTTAAACGACGATTTTACGATATATTTCACTATCTCTTTGTTTCGACCGATTTCAGGAAATATGGAGCAATCGGGAGAAATATGAAGCTATGAGTGCTTACACGAATGCCAGAGCATCAATCACGACGATATCGGAGAGCTAACGGTGTTGGATGATGAGTAGAAGAGGAAGAAAGGCGAAAGAATCGAGAAGGAAGCGAGAAGAAGGAGAAATGAGAAGAGAAACAGGCTACTCGGCCGAGTGACGCAGCTCACTCGACCGAGTGAAGCTGACACGTCCAATTCCAGCCTGAAGAAGAGCAGCAATGTACTCGGCCGAGTGGGAATTCCACTCGACCGAGTGAGAATCCCACTCGACCGAGTGGAGATAGGAAATTCAAAGAAATTTATTGACATGTCTCTGTTTTTTGGGGAGAATCATCAGTCAATCTCACTCGACCGAGTGAGCAGACCACTCGACCGAGTGGTCTGAACTGTATAGAATGCTAAAATCTCAGTTTTTGGCAGATCTGTCACTCGACCGAGTGAGCAGTTCACTCGGTCGAGTGCGCCGTCAGCCCAGCTTTGAAACTAGGGTTTTGCATCGATCTGGGGCAGATCTGTCAGGATTTTTTGGACTTTTGGGCAACTATAAATACCCAGTTTTCAGGGCAGCCCAAGGAGAGACCCTTTTTAATTTTCTTAGAAATAATTTTAGTTTTAGTTTTCTTTGGGCGAAAGGATTGGAGAGCAAGATCTTAATTTTCTTATTCTTTGGAGCTTGAACTCAATTGGTTTGCCTAAACTTTTCAAGGTTAAAATTTTTATGATATATTTCTACTTAGATCTGCATTTTGTGATGAATTCTCTTGCACATCGTATTTCTATTGCTTTTTCCATGATGAATAGAGAGTAGTCTCTTTGCTCTAGGATAAAAGGATGAACCCTATGGTTTAAAGTATGATATGTGAAATCTATTGAATTGCCATGTTGCTAAGCTTGTTAAGGGTTAGGTTGTGATTGATTTACTATTGAGAGCTCGAGAGAGGATCTTGATATATGGGAAGCCCTAGATATTCGATTTAGATCTATAATCGAGATTCCCTAGAATTGGTGCGCGAGAGCAACCAAAGCTAGCATATTTATTATAATTCTATAATTATATTCGTTTGCATGACAGTAAAACGGATGTGAACTATCACGATCTAAATTTGAATTCGAGTTGCGCGAGAGCGAACTTGAGTTAGAATTGGATAATATTGTCGATCTTAATGCTAGTAGTTTGAACTAGGCTTGCGAGAGAGCGAGGCACTAGTTTAGATTACTATAGACTTGCTTAGCACGTGAGCGTGCTTTGGTTCATGACATGGTTACGACAAGTTCACCCTAAATCAAGAGTAGTAATATGGAGATTCATGTTTCACATTAATGCTTGAGATCTATAGTGGGGATTCCCAAGCCCTAAACATTCTTATTAATTGAATTTACATACAACACCTTACACGATTGTCACCGACATTTCTTGACTATTATTTCACCTCTGCCTAGTAATCTATATAGATACCAATAGTTCCTCCTCGTGATTCGATACCCGCTCACCACTTAACTGTGCGCTTGCGGTAAAACTACATGTTTACGGAGTTATATTCTGGGCCGACCAGTAGCAAAGCTACTCTGCCCGAGTGACTTCTCACACCCTTCAGCCGCTAAGTGATCTTCTTTCCCAATCTTCCTTTACACCTACTCAGACCGAGTGGGATTACCACTCAGCCGAGTATCCTGGAAATGCTGACAGTGTCGTGAAGCTTCATCTCTTTTGCTCTCTTCTCCTTCGTTCCTCTTCTTTGGCCATTTTCTTTGGCACCTCAAACATGTCATCATGAGTCTTCTTGGTGCTCATGCATTGCCGATCATCCTATTGACTCCAAATTGCACCAATATCGCTCCAAATCCCTGAAATAAGACCAAACGCTCTTAAAGTCAAATAGTCCCAAATAGTTGCATAAAAGCGTATAAAATAAGGAATTGGAGGGTGAAATGTGTTATGGAAATATGCGACTAATCATGCAAAATATGAGCATATCAAAATCCCCTAAGCTTACCACTTACTCGTCCTCGAGGAAGACAAATACGAAGTTCACCGGGGGGACAAAAATAATGAAATAAAAGAAATCAAAGAAGAGAATTGACAAGATCATTTCCTCATCTCATCTAGCACACATAACATCAACTGAGAAATAATTAAGCATGCACATCCACACATAGCATCCTAGTCCAGCATCATGCATATACCATGTATTTTCAATAAAGTATAAAGAAATCAAACATCAACATGAAATTAGAGAAAAAATCCTATCAAAGTCTACCATACAATATACTAGATCCATAGAATTTAAGTTCAACCTCCACAATGGATTCTCTATCCAGCATAAATGTATCATGATCAAATACTAAGCATGCAAGGTATAAATTTGTTGTTCATGAATGAGACAATGAGTTCAATTGAAGTTAGGAGATCGCCACACTAGACTTTTTCACGAATCCTAGAAAAACTTCAACTCTGCCCATGTCTTTATTCTAAATAGAAATGGAGAAAAAGATATGGAATTTTTGGGTTTTTATATCTTTTGGCTATTTTTTTGGCTTTTTGTCTTGCAAACTTGCGTAAACGCAATGGAGTGCACAGGACGGTCTATGCATCCCAGAGCAGACGATCTTAGGGCATCAAGTTACACGGAACCCCAATGACCTTTTATTTAGGATATTTGTTTGATTTTTATATTTTTTTTTGGTATTTTTGCAAACTCACGTAAACGCGATGGAATGCAAAGTATGATCAAAGATCATCTATGCCTATATACAAAAGAAAAGGAAAACGCATAGAATCTAGACATGGGCTCGGTATTAGAGTTTCTACTCATCAATACTAAAGCTTCATGGGTTATCTTAATTCTCTTGAATCATAATCATTCATGAAACATATTTAGTTATCACTCAAATCATGCAAATAATTCATTCATTTTCATATTTAATTCATGCAAATCTTTTTTAACTGTTTCGAGAATATATATTGTGGAAAATGAAATCAACTATGGAAAATCATATTGAAAGGGCAATCTAATCAAGGAAATAACTGTAAATCAATCAGCTCAAGTTCAAAACAAAATCCATCATATAAATATTAAAATGAAGCATATAAGACCGTGAAAAATGCCACATGAGTGTAGGAAGAAAATCTGTCAAGTGTTTGAGGCCAAATAGTGCAATCATAGGAAAATCCTTTCTGGTCTAAAAGAGAAAATAAAAACGAGAAAATAAAAACATGCACACAATATGATGCATGAACACACATAAAGGGAAACTAAGATGAAAAATCGAAAAAATTATGCAAATTTTTTGAAAAATCCTAAAAATAAAGTACTAATGTAACTAATGTAACTAAATGACATGGAAATGCACTCCCCCAAGCTTAAACTACACATTGTCCTCAATGTGATCATAAATAAAAGTAATGAGAAACAACGGATAAAATATAAGTGGTGAAGGAAAAATGATGATATGAATGACATGAATCCTAAATGCAACTACATGCATATGCAATGATTCATGAGAGAGACTTCCCCAAGCTTAACCAAACAATCCTATTCAAATGACTCGATCAAAAATGTCACGGCTTTGAAAAGCGTGATCAAGTCAAATGAATTAGAAAGTAAAATTTCACTTGAAAGAAATGCTCGATGGTGGGTGTGCAAAATGGTGAGACATCAATATAATGTAAAGAAGACAATCAATAAAGCATAGGGT